>BHFT01009766.1:0-14661 GCA_004320025.1 Laticauda laticaudata
TTGCAAATGCCTGAACAATACATAGTTGCAATGATACACAGTTGCAAACATATGAATGATATATAATTACTACATCAAGTAATTGTATTGTTTCTCTTGAATTGTAAAGTTTCTCTTGAATTGAGTTAAATTCTTGCTAATTACAAGATTACTTCTGGATTCTTTGGAAGACATTATTTACTATTGTTGTTTTCTAGTGAGGTTTTTTTTTCCGCTCTATTGATCAAAACTATGGAGCTGGTACTTTTCCATAAGTCCTATCATGTTGAATAAATTGGTAAATAATTTTATAAATATATATATGCTATTTATAATACAAAGATTATAAAAATGTATGTTAAAATCTCTACTTTGCTTTAAACAGAATATTTGTAGAGAATTCTTCATGCACATATTAATGAATTTGAGAAATTATAATAATAATATAGAGTTAGGTCATAATCCTATTGTCTGAATCTGACCAATAAATCAAGAAATAGATTGTTTAATTAATCCTATTGTACTTAAATCTGCTAGATAGCTTACTTTCCCATGCAGAGATTCTTGTAATTCTAACCTGATGGGACAAGAGATAGACAGAATCACTAAACATTCAGACATACTCAGACAGTATTATTGTTTTGATAAATAAGACTGTAGCACTTACTACATTTGCACCGCATAGGCTATAAAGTATGACAGAAATTGCCAAAATTTCCTATGCTAACATCCTTATGTTCTCCATGCTGGCTACCATCATATTAAGTGAGCAAAGGTATACGGATGGCTTTAATCAAAATGACATGCCCTTACAACATATACACAAATGGGAAGATGCTTGAGCCCATAGCATTACACTGCTTTTGCTGCTCACAGGGGCTTCTGAAGGTTGGTCATGGTATTGCAAATCTACTAATACTAATACTTATGAGGCAAAAAGCAATTGACCTTTCTGCTTTTATAATGAACAATGTCTTGGTCTTGACAATTCAGGAACATTATAGATCTTGGATGTATTATAGCAATAAGAAAATGAGGACTCCAGAAAATTGACAAAATCCATATTTGAGTAAGGTTGAGATGGTTTCATAACTATCGCTGGAGTCTTAGATTCTTGCACAGAGATGAGGCAAAAGAAAAGTTGTGAGGATTGTTCCTCAGAATTTGACTTTTAAGTCCATAAGAAACTGAAACCGATGAGTTCTGGGTAGTTTTAAATAAAATTATTCCATCCTAATATTTTAATACAGTAAATTATGACATTATGTATAACAGTTCTGAAAATGTTCTAGTCCACAAGGGAAAAAATTCTACAAAATAGAGAAGCAATGACATTAACATGTCTCATAAAATAGACTGCATAAAGAACATTTATTTTCATTGAAAACATGTGCTAATTTTTTATAGTGAGACATCCATTAAACATTGATACAGTCAACCTCTGACTGAACCTTCAACACTGTCACATATCAGGGCTGCTGAAGATTTATTATGTAGTATGAAATTGGGCATATACAATAAACCTGATAGTAAATGATCTTTGCAGACAGAGAAAAGTGACTTTTGTTGCCGAATGGAAATATTTTTCAATATATCAAACATATTCAACAATCAAGAAACAGGATGTTAAAATTTAAACAAAGCATGTTTGAAATTATTGGTGCAGAAATTATATAGCACTGTTTTCAATCATAATGATAGCAAAATAATTTATAATGAAATTATTAAAAAACAATAATTTTGCAAAAACAATATTATTGCAACAATGCAAAATCTTATTTTTTAATCGTGATAGTAAAATATGGTAAATCAGTTGAACAATTTAAAAGTTGCCAGATCAATTAAAAATATTATACATGATGTATCAAATCCATTTTGCATACATTTATAAATTCATCAAAATATCCTGTATATCATAAAATACTGTGAATCTTTGCAAGGTGTAATGTAGTATCTTTGCATCTGTGGCTGTTAATACAAATATAGCATTCTTGAAGTCTATGGCAGATGTAGATATAGGTAGAAGAGTTTTATCTGACAACCATGTCTGAATAAGATTAAAATTGTACCCTTATCCGCACACTTAATGCACATGTTCATAACAGGTAAAATTAACGAGTGCAAAGGTTCAGTTGAATTTACCATTAAACTTGTGGAAAATCAACAAAGCTTATGAAATTAACAAAGTAGCGCAGGTAATCATTGCTTCTATATAGACTAGAATAAAATAAAAAAAAATAGTTTGTTTCCAAATTCAGTTGTTTTATACTGGAAAATAAATCAAGCAATTATTTTTAACACATAAACATATACAAAAACCGATCATAAGGTGTAATAATCTACATGGGTGAATATATACTATATGATTATGTCTGTGCTTCTGGTTATCTTCATTTCTTAAAAAGAAGTAATTCAATAATGTTTTTGTTTTTTAAATAGACATTTTAATGCTTTAATTTAATTAAAATTAATAAGACAATTAATTAAAGAAAAAGCAGAGATATTCAAACTGTATCTTTCTCACTTGATCTTACATCTCAAAGTAATGCAGAGACTGCAAAATAATTACACTTCATATTTCAGAAAGGAAATAAGTGATTACTTTAGAAAAGTGTATTTTCTGAGAAACATTAAAAATGAAGAAATGACTTGGGGATGAAGATTTAAATAAAGAATTGCAAATTCACAGATTAATATATAGAGCACATAAATCTGAAATCAGTTGATTGGTACATTCTTATTAACATTTAATTCTATTAAGTCTACTCCTTATTAGGTAGCGTTTAATTTCAAGGAAGTCTGCATATCAAGTTTAGAACTGGGAATAAGCTTATTTAACCCACTGGGATTTTATTTGATTAAGAAATGTGCAAGATTGCCAGGCAAAACTCTCTTTGTAAATGTTGGAAATACCAGAATAGGTGCAAATAATTATTGCAGCTGATTATTTTAATTAAATAAGGTTATGTTAATTAGGGAAGCTTATTTTTGGCCCAATTACAGCAAAGGTATAGTTTCTGTGTAGGTCACTGGTAGTTCAATAGACATCAATATATCTTAAAATGTGATGAGTTCTGCAGACTGATTGAAAGGTTAATGTCTTTTTCCTGTATTATATCATTCTTTTCTTTTCTCTCTCATGTATGACTTCAGTGTTGATTTAAATACTCAGCTGGAAGACCTTCTGCTGATTGTTCTGCAGACTAGGCAGTCTTCAGTGGACAATCAAAAAGTGCCTACTGCAGAAGAATCCCACTGGCACAAAGCCTTTGTGACTCTTAAATTTCATTTCATAGAATGTGAAAAGAAATGCCCCGAAGCTTTAATGCAACTCAGTCACAAAGTGGAAGTGACAAAAGACTGTGGCATAGAAAAAATAAAAAGCAACATCCATGATATTTCAGAAATGATACTGTACTTTTAATTTAAATTTTATTTCCCCATATGGGAAAAAGCCCTTGCTTTTATTTGTGTTTCACTGTCTCTGTCTATCTGTCTCTCTCTCTCTTCCCATACACACTTTTTACATACATATATCTACACACACACACATACACTTAAATATATGTTTTCCTTCCTTGTGTTAAATATAACACTATTCTCATTTCTGCAGATATGTGGAAGGTACAAAATGTGAATTTGGTACAAAAAAGACAAAAAACAAAATGCTTCGGAAACTAGAGAAAGGGAAATAAATCTGCCTGATAGTTACTCAAATTCTCACTTTAAAATGCTTTGGCTAAAAGAAGAAGAAGAAACACATAGCTAATATTCCGCCATGCACACATCAGAAAAAAAAATAGTTAGTTGGACCATCTACTCCAACTTCAAAGTTAGTGCTTTAGGAAACAAAATATTGCTTAAACATAGTCAATCTGATGGAGCAATGTCAGTACAACCTGGGAATAAGTGATTTGGCTCTCTTCATTTTTGGTCCTTTCCCAACAATCTATAAATCCATTATTTCTCAAAGAACCTGCTTTGAAAAGGTCCCTCCCTCTTTGACTGGTACAGTGAAGAAGCTGCAGCTGGTTGAAGTGTTTCTTTCACATTTTCAAAGGTCCACATCCGATTTCCTGAGGCGGCTAACTCCCATCTGGAAACATCAGGCTTCAACAGGAAGAAAAAGGATTGAATGGTACCAAAATTAACCTTGGTAGAGACTGAAGCCTTAAAACATGGAATGGAATGTGGAACATAAACATTTTATAGGTGATATTTTATGGTCAAAACTTGGTTTTGTGCCAATGAAATAGAGCTTTGTCTGCCTGAATATTTAATAAGAATAGAAACAAGTATTGGAGTGACATAAGCTTCTTAAGAGTTTCATGCTGAAAGAGTGGAGATTTTTAAGTCTGACTATAAACATGAATAATCTATGACACTGAAAATGTGATGCCAGAAAATATGACAGATACATTAAAATAATTTGATACTGATATACCTACTTTTTAAAAACAAAAACAAAGCTAGGCAATTACCAAATGCAGAGTGAGCTAAGCAGGCCCAAACAAATCTGATAATCTCTGTTCTGCTTTGCCACATGCCAGTGTAATGGCTACAGATACCTGATTTGCAGTTGTATTTTTTTAAAAAAAACTTATATTTGTACCAAAGAAAGGGAAAAGTAATTTATTTTGTATTTTTCTTTTCCTGTTCTTTCTTTTTTGCCTTTCATTTTTTTTCTGAGATTTTCTTCTTTCCTGTCTTTTTTATCATTTAACTTTGTGATGTTTTTTTTAATGAATTGATAATATTAGTCTCTGTCTCTCTGTCTCTGTCTCTGTCTCTCTCTCTCTCTCTCTCTGTGTGTGTGTGTGTGTGTGTGTGTGTGTGNTGTGTGTGTGTGTGTGTGTGTGTGTGTGTGTGTGTGTGTGTGTGTGTGTGTGTATCTAAAGTTACTTGACTTGAAGCAAATAAATATTATATGCTATTGCTAGACCTGGTCAATGTTGCTAGAGTAAATGATGGCAAATGATGACAAAATGATGGTCGTCACATGACATATTGGAATTTTTTTTCCCTTCATTAAACTGGGCGTAGGTGCAGCCAGCACATGATGCATTCGGCCCGCGGGCTAGGATTTCACAGCCCTGGCATAACCAAATATCAGTAGAATTTATTCCAATGACAATAATGACAGCTTGGAGAAGCAGTTTTCATCCTTAGCATTTTGGTGGATGGATTGTTGCAGAAAAATAACTGAATATACTCAAGACATTAGACACTTCACTGTTTTAAGTGTATATATTTACAAAGAGAGACAGAAACAGAGACAGAGAGATACAGAACTTGCATTGACTCCAATGTGTCTAATTCAGAAATAGTTCTGCAAACATCAGAAAAATGAAAATTTCCTACACATCTCTATTATTGTTTGACAGAGCAAGCCCTATAACACATTAACATGTAATTTAAAGTGGAGATGCTGAAATCTTGCATTCTGCGACTAACCTCTGAAAAACTAATGGGATATTGTGTTGTAGTTGTTAAGCCATTTGCAAAGTTTGATTCTATTCTAGAGGCAGAACAAGTACTTGCTTGTGGAAGATATTTTATCTTGTCTACCAGGATTTTACATTTGTTAAAGCACACAAGAGGTAATCCAAAAGCTATTACATCTATCTTCTAGCCCAACAGTGGAAAACCAGCATCCTGTATCAGAGATTGAACAAATAGGAAATTAATCCAGGTAACAAAATACTTCAGTAGCTTTAGCTACTAAGTGGCATTGGTATAATTACCTGAGAATGCCTTTTCTATCTATGCTGCTAGAGGGCCCAGGATGGGTTAGGCTCCTCCTGATGATGTCATTAAGCTGAGTTTCTTCTTGTATATAAAAGGCCAGCCCCTGTGAGTGTCCCCAGCTTTGGCAAAGATACCTGACAGACTGTATGAGTGTCTCTGAAAATGAAACAGGATCTAGAACGTTAATATTGCTTACCAGAATTCAGATGAAACAAGAGAGGGGCTAGGCTCTCTAGCAGCATAGATAGAAAGGGCGTTCTCAGGTAATTATACCAACACCCATTCTCCTCCATGCTGCTGCGAGAGCCCAGGATGGGACATACCAAAGCCTGCATGTCCACAGGAGGGTCCTCATCCAGTGATCACCCTGATTGTGGAACCACTCGCAAAAGTACCTGTCTGCCAGAGGCTGCACTCACTGAGGCAAAGGAATCCAGATGGTAATGTCTGATGAAGGGTGACGGGGATGCCCATGTGGTCTCTCTGCAAATCTCTTCCAGGGATGCCTGGTTGGCCCAGGCAGCTGAAGTCGCAGAACTTCTGGTAAAGTGCACAGTCAGCCCTTGAGGCACCAGAACTAGCTATAGCCTTGTAAGCTTGTGCAATGCACACCCTGACCCACCTGCTTAAGATGGGAGGAGAGTCCTTGTTCCCCAAGTGAAATGGGGAAAAGGAGACAAACATAGCTTCAGAAAAGGAGATTGCCATCCTGAATGCTCTCTAAAATAGAATGCAGGGTCTGCATTTGAAGCGCCTGTATGGGATAAACTCATTCAATAATTTGAGGTCAAAGATGGCTCGCCAACCCCCCCGAGATCTTAGGGACCATGAAAAGTCAGGAATAAAATCCCCATCCACATTAATGTTCTGGGACAGGTTGAATGGCCCTTATGTCAACTAGGTGTTGAATGGCCGATTCCCTAAGGACCCTTTTTGAACTGTTCCGCAAAATGGGACAGAACACAAAATCCTCTGGGGGTAGCGAGAGAAATTCCAACTGCAGTCCTGACCATACAGTGTTGAGTACACAGGTGTCCGTCATTGACTCCTCCCATCTGGAGGCAAAGTAAGCTAAGCAATCTCCGATGGGTGGAGAGAACAAGGGATTACTTAGAGCGATGGAAGAAATGACCCCCTCCCCACGAAAGGACCGTTTATCCATAGAAGGTTGTTGTCTGCCAGGTGCATCTGGGCATTGATTGGGAATATGCCCTCTGTGGCCGGGAAAAATGGGGGGTAGTCTCAGGCCGCAATGTCAGTGGACGGTATGGAGCATGGTGATAGTCAGTTTTCTTTCCTGATGAGGAAAGAATCTTCCATTTCTCCCTGGTCTCGATGAGATGTGGCTCTACTGCATTGCCAAAGAGCCTTTCACCTGTACATGGAGCCAAAACCAGTTTCCACTTCTGTCATGACTCCGCTTGCCAATTCCTAGGCTATAAGACCCTTCTCACTGCCACTGAGGAGGCCATGGCTCTGGCTGCAAACTTGGTGGAATTAAGGGTGTCATCCACCGTAAATTCTGCTGCTGCTATTATTTTGTTTAGGTCCTGGTGAGGCCTGAAGTCAGATGCCGGGGTGCGGCCTTATGTAGGAGTGGTTTGAATAATGCTGGTTTGAAGACTGTTGCTGAGGGAGATTGATCTGGGTGAGATTCTTTCTCCTCTGAGAGGTTAGAATCCCAGCTCTCCACCTCTTCCCGATCTGAATGAGGGGAGTGACTGTGCATAGAAGGGTCAGCACAGTCGTCCTCCCCATAATCATCCCATTCTAAGTGGGTGGAGAGTGCCCGATGCTCCTGGGATGATGAAATCCTCTATGAAGGGGCAAGGGGCCCTGGGGTTATGAAGGGAAAAGGGAGTGAGCCCTTTCTAAGGGCCAAAGGATTTGCTGGAATCCTTCAGCCAACCCCTGCCTAATGGCAAAAGAGACAACATTCTGAATCTCCCTAGGCCTGTCGCTAATGGGAGAGTTAAGGGATCAAAGGCCTACCACAGTGGGAGTAAAGGTAGATTCCAGTCTGGGCCGGGAGCTGCCCTGGACCCCTGTGGGTGGAATGGTGACATAGGCCCAAGTGCCTGTTTGAAATTAAGCCCATCCTCTCAGGGGACCAAGATGGAGGGTTTCCAAAGGATCCTGAAATTTCCTCCCTTCCCCTAAAAGGGTTTCCCTGGTAATCCTGGGATTCTCCTGATTGGAAAGCCTGTTGCAGTTGCCTTCTAATTTGCTCTATTGTTTTATTAAACTGCCTCTCTAAGGCAGCGTATCTTCGTTTCTCAGCCTTAAGTTTGGCCTGGGACGTTTTCTTGGGGTCCAGAGCCTTAGCCCTAATTTTTGCAGCCACCTTTCTGTGTGCTGTCTGTGTCTTTTTCTTCTGCATGGTTGGAGGGACAGGTCCTCTGGACAAGGAAGTTCAGCTTAGGCCTTGTCCTGATCCATGGCAAGAATAGGCAAAGCACAAGAGGTGCTGGAAGCTACCCTCAGAATGTGCTGCCTATTAGTGGGGCCTTGCTGATAAGGAATCCAAGAAATTTGCCCTTGTTTTAGGCCGATCTGAAGTTGGGCCACTTAAAATGGCCACTAACCTCATGCAATGGAGGATTTGCTCCCCCAAAATGGCCACCTGCATGCGCTGTGACTTCTGGTAATGGTGGTCCACCTTAGGCCACTAAGAGCCCCAAGCAACAAATTTGGCAGTTAGAAAGAGGGAAAGGCTGTGGGGGAGATTGATGGACACTTTCCTTACTTGCCTTCCCGGATGCTAGCAATGTCGAGTCCTCGGCGTGACAGGAGAGGAGAGCCCTGCTCTCCTGAAGACACAGCTGCCCAGATCCCTGGAAGCTTTTGCTTTTGAAGAGTTTGAATGATAGAATTATCACAGTGCTTTCAGAGACACAGCTTACTAATTAAAAATAAGCTGAGTTAAAGCTGGGACACTCCCAGGGGCTGGCCTTTTATATACAAAAACAGTCTCAGCTTAATGACATCATCAAGAGGACTCTAACCCATCCTGGGCTCTCACAGCAACATGGAGGAGAATTACTGATTTAATGAACAAGTATTTTAGTGAAGATGGAAGATCTAAAGACAACCACAAAAGGGTAATATTAAAGTATTTTTTTTTAATTTGGGGGTGTACTTCTGCATATGCTCTGAATTATTATGTGCTGTCTCGTATAGTTTACATCTTTACTCCCAATTCCCAGCTGCTCCTAAATGTTATGGAAAATTTTTATAGTGTGACAACTGGCAGAGGTGAAAGCTATGAACACTTCCTCATAGAGTATTCCAGTACTCCTGAAGTTGATTTACCCAAGTGAACCAGGGGTGGGATTCAAATTTTTTAACAACTGGTTCTGTGAGCGTGTAATAAGCGTGGGGTGGCTTGGTGGTCATGTGAGTGGGTGGACGTGGCTTGGTTGTCATGTTATTGGCTGGGTGTGGCCACCTCAATATCACTCACATTGAGGCATGCATCTCCTCGCCTGGCCTCTCATGACTGTGGGGATGCTGCAACAGTCTTAAGTGTGGAAAATGGTCATAAGTCACTTTTTTCAGTGCCATTGTAATTTTGAATGGTCACTCCACACCAGCAAAGTACCAGCAAAAGAGGGGAAAAAGACTCCAGAGAAGTTCCTGAGACAGGAAGTCTAGTCCTGCCAAGAATGTAATAAGAGTTCATGGAGAAGCAGTTTCTGTAAGCAACACCAGAATGTTTCCTTCCTGCCTTCTTTACAGGATTAAGCCAATAATTTCTTCTAACAACCGGTTCTCCGAACTGCTTAGAATGTTAACAACTGGTTCTAGCGAATAGGTGCAAACTGGTGGAATCCCACCCCTGATGTGAACTTAATTCCATTTTTCAGTAGTTGAGCCACTTCTTGTACAGCTCTTGTGTGTCTTTAACTGCTGAAAGGGCAATATTTCCATGTGCAATACTGAAACTCACAGAGTTTAGAGCTTATATTCAGGACATTTTTTTACTTGACTCATAGTTCCCAGGCTAACCCCTTCCAAAGCTTCAGCTGCCTTAATATAAGGCCAAAATACTATACTTTTAGCAGAGAATATAAGTTTGTATACATAATACTTTCAGATTTGGATCACTTTCTCTCCTAGCAGTTGCATTCTTTTTCTCTGGAAATCTCTAAAATGCACATAATATGAATTAAAAAGTAGACAGTGGGCATTCATGGAATGCCATTCTTTTCACCCATCTATAAGACAGCCAGAAGTAAGATTTGTTTGACTCATGAAGTTTTCAACATTTCGATATAAGTGGCAGGGGAGATGTTCAATTGGGAGTTGAAATAGTGCTTATGTTATGTTTGAAAGTAATCTGACATACAGACTTAAAATAGCATAATTCCTGCTTATTGTTTGTAATAATTGGCAAATAGATTATATCTGCTGCCTCTTTACACACGTGCATTGTACTTGACATTATCCAGAATGTGGCTCCTTATATATCATTTTTCTTCATTTTGTTTTGGATAGAGGTAATCTAGCTAGGAGGAAACTAAAAGAACTGCCAGAAAACAAAAATACTTCATTGCTATTGTCTGTGAGCATCCATACAATAATTAAATTTAAAAAATAATGCTTGCATAGTTCTCCTGATTTAATTTCTTCTATTAGGCAGATGTGCAGACAGATCTATTTATTGGTCAAGAAATGTCATACCCCCCTTTATTCCAAATATTGTCCACACTCATTAAGACTAGCAAAACCTATCATCATTTTTTAGTCTGGGCAATTATTTAGTTTTTCTTAGCTTCTCATTTGTTTTTCTAGCTTGCTAAAAAATACTCTCAGCATAACGATTTGGCTTAAGAAGTTGGAATGGTGTCATTGTTCCTTGTGATCTTACCTAACATAGTTTCTCTTATAATCCTATACATAAACCTCATTTGAAATATTTTAAACCATCACTATTTTCTTTAAAATAGGAATTATTTTATCAGCATGCTACTAAGAGATATCCTTTTAACAATATTTCATCCCTAATGAAGTACCTGACTAGTTCAATACATGATGTGACTCAGATGACCCTTTTTTTTTTCATTCTTTGTTGATACTTAGTAAGAAACATTCTTTTATGTAAGCTTCTGAATTTAAGTTGAATGATTCTAGAGACTAAACAATAACATCAATAATGGAAAGAGATACTAATTAAGATTTGGAGCAAAACGTATCTTCTTTGGAATCTTTAACCAAACTTTTTAAAAGTTTCAATTGTTTAATACTGTATATTTCCTATTATGGCTATTAGGTGGCACATGATTTGAGATCCGGAAAACTAATTTGTTGATTATTTCTTTACAACAGTGTTTTGAAACATTTATTCAAGGTTTGAAGTCCTCATATAAAATTGGGCTGAAAATTGAAGAATTTATCATGCTGATGATATATCATGGAGTACTTCATCAAATACTTTATAGAAGTTAGGATTTGTTATATCACTTCTGTCCAGTTATGCAATATCTATAGCATACCCACAATATATTAAGTATTTTCATATAAAATAAAATAAATCAAATGTTGTTCTTTACAAATCCATATTTATAATTATTCCATTGTTGTTTGGATGCTTGCAAATTGTTCTCTATAAGATATTGAAAACCTTACTTGGTATCAGTGTCAGACTGATTGTTCTGCAGTTTGTTAAATCTCTTCTCCTACACTTCTATTTATGACATTAGAGACATTTGGTTTCCTCTATTCTTCTTCTTCCTCCTCCTCTTTCTCTTCTTCTTTTTCTACCATATCCATCATTGGACATTGGCAATCATCAGTGGTGGGATTCATTTTTTTTAACTACCGGTTCTGTGGACGTGGCTTGGTGGGCGTGGCAGGGGAAGGATACTGTAAAATCTCCAGTCAAAGGTGGTATTTGCCGCTTCTCTGAACTACCCAAAATTTCTACTACCGGTTCTTCAGAACTGGTCAGAATACCACTTCTGGCTGAATACCACCTCTGGCGATCATGTTGGCGATCCTATTTTTATCAACAGCCACACAAAAAAGTGCTGTTGAGTTTTGTCCAAACCAGTCCCTTAGATTTTGAAACTATGAAGCCATGAAGTCCAGGTCTTTTGCTTGATTCCTTGGAGGATTAAGTGATGTATGCCATACTTTTCTGGGTGTTGCATCACATGTCTAAAATATTCTAACTTTCACTTTTTTATGATTTTGATTAATTCCCTTGGCTTTCCCAGGTGGCCTATCACCTCATTATTTCTGATTTTGTCAACTTATACGTAACAGCCACCTGTAAATCCACATTTCAAATGCTTCTAGTCTCTTCAAGTGGCCTTCTGTCAGATACTGAGTGTCATGCCCCCATCAGAGTCTGAATCTGAGGAGGAAGATGAACAACTGACAGGGAGCAGAAGAGTGGCTCCTTTGGCTATGGAAAAAACTGTGGAAGGGCAAAGTCAGGCTGGGCAGAGTAGGGGAGAGGGATTTCAGAGGAAGACCAAGGCCCACCACCTCTCCATCTTAGATAATGCAGGGAAGAACAGAGAAGAAAGCAATGTGGATTGCATGGCTTACAAGGGAGGAAAGGGCCATGATTCCCTTCACGAGGCATACCTGGGGATGGAGTTTAAAGGAGAGGCAAATGGGTGGTGCAACTGTCGGGAGAAATTGCTGAGTTTATCTCGTGTTGACTGTTGTTATCATAGTTCCTGGCAACCTCCCAACTGGTTTGATTTACTGCCAAGTTAGTTCACTTCTGGAACTCCTTATCTTGCCCTGCCAGATTTATTACCTTATTTTGCCTTGTTGGATTTATAATTTAAAGTTTTCTGTTTACAATGTTTGGATTGGAATATCTGCAGCCAAAGGTTGTTGCAGGTTCATGGGAGAGTTTTGTCTTCAGACCGGAAGGTAACTGGGACATTCTGGGCAAAGTTGGAGCTAATAAAGAGACCCATACTTATTCTCTGGGTGAGTTGCCTTTGTGCCAAGCCCTGGGGCATCACACCAACTCTCCATTCTGCAGAGCAGGACAGAAAAGATATAGCATCGGACAAGCCTGATTTGCAATCTTAGGCTTACGTCATTTTGAAGAACGCTGTTCAAGCTTTCTTTATCCTTGTTTTTACTTCTGTGGTCGTATTCCAGCTTTCATGTAAATTAGAACCGAGGTTTGTGATCCTTTCAACTTTTTCTAGTGGCATTCCTTCCGAAATTATCAGTGGTAAATTAATGAGTTGTTTAGTCAGCTGCATTTCATTAATTATTGAAGATTTCTCAAAAATAATACAGAAGAGTTTGAGCAGACCAGATTGTTCTTCTAGTACTCCTTTGTTCTGGAGATTTAAACTTATTCATAGTAAAAAAAAAACATGCTTCTGTGAATCTCAAAAGTCAATCTTGTTCCATCATCCTGCCCTTCTTGTGGAAGAACACTGAGCCAGAGTAACTTTGACTTTTCTTTATTACTCTTTTAAAAAAATTTCCTTCTTTATTTAGCATCTGCTACATTTTGTTCTTTCACTTTGAACACAGCCAAAGAAGCTGTTTCTGTTATTCTTAGCATGCTCATTCAGAATTCTCCCTTTCAGTTCTACAGAACCAGTCTACCAGTCTATATTCTGTAACATTGTCTTCTTTCTCTTTTCCACATAGGTCTCTTTGTTTCTGAATGTGGAGCCATATTTATTACCTTTGCTGCCAACCTTTTGCTATCCTCACCACCAATATTTTTTCTCCATGGAATAATTTGGAATTATGTTTTTGTACCTGTCTATTGAGGAATTTTTATTTATCTTGAGCTCTTATTCCATTAGCTTCTTTAGCCATGGAATCCTATTTATTCCTTTGAATTCATGAAAATCAGTTTGTTTGTTCTTTTTAAATCTAGCATTTCTCAAAGTGTTATTTCTGCTAGTTCCAACCTCTTAACTAAGCCTGCCTTGTTGGTTAGCGGCAAGTCAAGAGAAGATAATACTTCTATGTCCTTTTCCACCCTTTTGAAAGATATAGAAGACAGTGAAAGGAATTTTCTAAAGAATCACACATGTTGGTTTGGTTTTCCAAAAGATATCTATTAATATTACAATTTTTATATCTAAATATAAAATAAAGCATGTTAATAAAACTGAAGTGCTAGTGACTTCATATATAATCCAAGAAATTTTCTTAGCAAGAAATAGAAGTGGTTTGTTCTGTTTTCTTAGGGTCTCCTTTGAAATTAGGTTTAGGGTATGTGTGCCACAGAATCAGTTTTAACAAAAAGCCACACCTTTCACTATGATATTATTTAATAAATCATTAAAATATGGAAGGGAAAGAAACTCATAACACAATTGCAGAATGAAATTCCTGCAGTCTGAACCACCTTATAATTCTCATCAATTGATATTTTATAATAATGAATGCTATATTTATTACTATATAGTGTTAAACTGCTTTTACTGCTTTCATTTTTGTACGAGATATTTGATTCTTAGTTTCTTTCACTTTCTAGCCATCCTTCATATATGATATTGCTTGTAGCTGACTGATGATTATATATTATAAAAAAAAATGTATTATTACAGCCAAAGACCTGAAACATAATCTACAAAAAAATCTGCGAACTACAACAAGATTTTACGAAATTATAACAAGCATTAGAAAAGTTAATATATAAACTAGATTTTGCTACCATTCAAGGCTAAATGTCTCAAAGAATAAAGTCATATAGAATTGTTTACCTGCCTAGGGTATGTTGAAGAAAAGACAGAATAGAGACATTTCATATTTTCTTGTAAATATTACACCATAGTAATACATGCTGGGTTGCTTCAGTATCTTCTTTTCCGTAAAAGCAGACCAGTTTCATTGGATCTTCCCTGTAGTAATGCCAATAGAGATATGTTATGTTATGTTATGTTATGTTATGTTATGTTATGTTATGTTATGTTATGTTATGTTATGTTATGT
>BHFT01009771.1:0-18980 GCA_004320025.1 Laticauda laticaudata
ACCAATGGATGGCAAGTGTTTCTCTCCGTTTTACATCCTCTTTCCATCCATTGGTGCTGTGTGACAGGGGCTTAACTGATTTCTTAGACATAATTTAAATCCAGAAGCAAAGTTCCCTATTTCTTTTTTCTTGGACCTCTGGGCTTAATTCCAGCCATTTATCACAACTGTTCGGGAGAGAGTATAAGTCAGGTCAGGACCAGGAACTTTTTTTCTCCATTTCTCTGGAGTTCTTTCTCTTGTTTTAAAAGAACAGAACTTTTCTTTTTGAGAGGGAGGACTGAGGCATCTCCCTTGGTTTTTATGTGATAAAAGTTATATTTTCCCCAATGCTGAATGTTATATGGCATGGGCATCAAAGTCGATTTTATTGAGGACCACATCAGAGTTGTTTTTGACCTCGGGGGGCCTGGGGGATGTGGCTTGGCCAGGGGGCTTGGCCAACTTGACACCACTCATTTCAGAGGTGCCTGTGGTGGCCCAAATGGGGATGGGGGGATCCTCCTGCAGCTCTCTGCCAACAAAAACGGAGCTCGGGAGGACTGCATGCAGCTCTTCCAAGCTCTGTTTTCGCTGGCAGAGGCACCACGAGCCTTCGCTGTTTCCTGTGGGGCAGAACTAAGCACCCCATGGGCTGGATCTGGCCTGCAGGCCTTGAGTTTGACACCCCTGTGATATGATGTCCTGCTTGATTTGGGGTTTGGACTTGACCTCCAAGGTACTTTTTAAACTTTTTTTTTTTTTTGTATCCTGATTATGAGACGGGAAAGNTTTTTTTTTTTTTTGTATCCTGATTATGAGACGGGAAAGTCTATTCCCAGTTGGAGGAACACACTGGCATCCTTATGAATGCAGGCTGGCATCACAATAGAACCTTAAATAATTTATTTAATGAGAAGTCTAGCTGCCACATTTTATTTTGCAGTAATAAATTAGACAAGGAATTAAAGCATTTTCCAGAAAAGCAAATAACTTGTCTTGACAGTGGGAAAAGTCTGTGAGAATAATTGCAAATACTCAGGGTCTATTTCAAGATTCAATTGATATTCAGTATAGAATTTTAGTGAAAACGTCTTGTGCTTTACTGCAAATAGCAAAAAATCTTAGCTTGGCCCTATTATATTATTTTTCTTTGTTTCATAAATTTAGTGGATTTCTTTTTTCAATTACATAGATGCTACTGCTATAAACATTTTTCCCACTGGATAGAAATTCTGAATGGTTAGGGGAAGGCATTTAATCCATTTTCTGGGAACAAGAGTATCTGAAAATTAATGGATGACATTTTTGTTATTTTTAAATAGTTCTTTTAAAAGGATAGTCATCATGAATTACCAATAGATCAGCAGAGCCAAATATTAACTGTTCATCAATCTAAGGTCATCCTGAAATTGCAATTGTGGACTTTTAAAATTATTTCCTTGCATTTCTATTTCATTTATCAACCATGCTTTCAAATATAATTTGGCTGATTTTATCACATTTTCTTTTTTTGCAACCCAATTCTGGGAGGAAAAAAAAAGCAGATTATACGGTACTTTTTAAGGATAAGTACTTGGAAGTGGGAATATACAAACTACATTGTGTCATATAAATGAATGAATTACAACAATTCTTTATTATAGCCAATAACTAGTAATTAAAAACAATTCTACAAGAACTAAAAAAATGCAGACAGGACAACAACATTGAAATCCCTAGTAAATAATACAATGCATACGTTCTAAAAGAAGCAATTAAGAGGAATTCAGTATGAGATTATAAACTAAAATTGGAGCTGAATTACCATTTGATGGTATTGTTTTGTTATCTGTTGCCGTACTCCACATGCCATATCATAAAATTAGTTATATTGTAAGTAGCAGCAAAATACCTGTCAGAAAAAAGTGTCAAGAACCAAGCAGTCATTCACAACAAAGAAACTTAGATTCTTACAGTGTTTCATTAGTCAGATTTATTGAAAGGAAAAGTAATTAAATTACAGAATGTTAGAAGATAAATATGTGTATTTTAGCAGCCAATACACCAGTATATATATATTGTTGGAAGAAATATCCTTCTGCGTTCAATTTCAAGTAGGGAAAAAGACACTGAAAACATGGAGGCTGTTTAGAAAGATGGTTTAATGGTGGACACAATGACATGGCTTGGAGCTCCAAAGTGAAAAGTAAGATCACGTGCTTGAAGATGTTGGGTGAAGGAAAAGAAGGGCCAAGATGCTGAGAGACCCTTAGTTATATAACTTCTGTTGGGCCCCAACTTAGTGTTTCCTGTTCCTGTGAAAGAAATGTATCCCATTGACTGTCAGACTCCTAGGGTGGGGGTTTTTGCTAACTTTGTAGGTTTTGTCTGAACCACATGGCTTCACCGGAGTGCTGGCTGATACAATCTTCCCAGGCCAGCTGGTGAGATGGGTAGAGGGCTTTGTTATGGAGAATACCCTGGCCCTGGCCTTAATGGCCCACCTATTAACAAAAGTGGGGGAAAGCTTCTGCTTCTGAGGTAAGTTTCTGCTTCTGAGTTTCTACTTCTCTTTTGGGGGGAAATATTCTGCCTTTTTAGTATATCCTAAAATATTTCATTTTCCTAGGAGAGGGGTGGGTTTTAACTTCCAACAATATATATAAATTAATTATCTCTTTACACAGGGGATACCCATTGCCAGATAAGGAATGAATATAGAGGCATTTCATCTCTGCAATATTTTATTCTTTAAATCCTTTAAATTCACATTATGGCAAGAGAAGAATAGGGAATCCCCCCAGGGAATCCTAGTAAATATATGTTTCAGCAGTGTTGACTATGATGAGCAATCATTAGGCAGTTCAGACCAATAAAATATTTAGCTGGTTGCAGATTCATATTCTACTTCTAGTAGGTAATATTAAACACAAAGGTTGATTCATGTTGTTATTCCACATGACATTCGACATGAACAGTCAAAGCCCTGAAAAGCCCTAAGTCAATACAGTTATTATATCTACTAACATTCTCTTCTAGGCCAAATTACATTTATAATAATTTTTAAAAGAACAGACCCACAGGATTGTATCATATACCTTGCTGGGGGAATTTAAGATGAAAAGCCAAACAATATGAGACGGCGTGTATAGTAATTCATGTGTTGGATTGGGACTGAGAAGATTCAGGTTCGAGCCCATCTTTGGCCAAGGAAGTTTACAGAGTAACTGTGGGCCAGGGGCTTTCTTTAAGCAGGTTTGTTATTCCTGGAAAAACAGAATGCTAAGTATATCTCCTTGAACTCTTGATGGAAAGGTAGGAGATAGCTCTCATGAACAAATAAACATTACAAAAATGACTTTTTCCAATGTTTCCAGCATGTTCATGTTGACTTTGTATTTCTTATGCTGGAGATAGCTATTAAAATAGGAAAATATCTTACTACTGATGGCAGAAAATTAAAAATCTTGCTCTGATAATAAAAAATTCAGTAAGATCAAGTAGTTGCTTGATTCAAGTCTAACAAGATGCATGTAAAAAAGGGGGAGCATGGCTTAGTTGTGGTTGTGTCCTACTGAGTCACCTTTTTTGTTATATTGAATTGGAAATTCAAATATAATCTTTTAGCAGGCAGTTCACTCATAAGCTGGGAAGCAGATAAAATAATATGAGGATATGGCAGATGCTGCCAGTGTCTGTGCCATGATGAGTCAAAGTTGAGAAAGACTCAGTCAATTAACCTAATTTTGTAATACCACATAACAGCAAGAGACATTTTTAGCAACGCTTAAAACTATTTTACATTGCATCGTTTTCACAGTGGTTTCTTGCCAGGACTGCCTCAAATTATTCTCAAATTAACTGAGAATGATTTTTAGTTCTGAGCAGGGGTGGGATTCAAATTTTTTAACAACCGGTTCTGTGGGTGTGGCTTAGTTGATGGGCATGGCTTGGTGGTCATGTGACTGCTGGCCAACACAATATTCAACTCACATTGTAGGCACACAATCCCTTGCCTGGCCTCCTCATCATGACAGGGGGATGCTGCAACAGCAAAGTGTGGAAAAAACAGTAATATCACGTTTTTTCAGTTGCCTTGTAACTTTGAATGGTCCACTCCACACAAGCAAGGAGTAACCTGAGAAGGATAGGAAAATAAACATCCAGGGATAGTTTCCTGACGGATAGGGAAGTCTAAGTCCTGCCAAAAGAATGTAATAAGAGTTTAATGGAGAGACAGTTTCTGTAAGCAACACCCGTAAGTTCAACTCCCCTTCCTTACAGGATTGCCAATAATTCTTCTAACAACCGGTTTTCTCCAAACTGCTTAGAATGTTAACAACTGTGTTCTAGCGCATAGGTTGCAAACACTGATAATCCCACCCTGGTTCTGAGGAAAAAGGATAATACACTGCCACAAAAATAAGACATCCCTAGTATCTGACATGAATGAAATATATTCTGATATTAATTACTTTTGCTTCATACATAGTTTGAATTGCTGAACAGCAAACAATGACCTACAATGCTGAAACACATTTAGCAACCCTACGAGGTCTGGATTTGGAGTTTACACTCAAAATTAAAGTGGGAAAAAAACAGCTACAGGCTCGTATCCAGCTTTGATCTAATGTTCCTTAAACAAGCAATAATGAAGACTCAGTAGTGTATGTGGCCTCCACAGGCCTGTATGACCTCCCTACAACACCTGGGCATGCTCCTGATGAGGTGGTGGATGGTCCTCTTGAGGGAATCTTCTCCCACACCTGGACAAAAGCATCCCCCAACTCCTGGACAGTCTGTGGTGCAACGTGGCGTTGGTGGATGGAGAGAGACAGATGTCCAGGTGTGCTCAATTGGATTCAGGTCTGGGGAACGGCGGGCCAGTCCAAAGCATCAATGCCTTCATTTTGCAGGAACTGCTGACACACTCCAGCCACATGAGGTCTAGCATTGTCTTGCCTTAGAGGAACCCAGGGCCAACTGCACCAGCATATGGTCTCACAAGGGTCTGAGATCTCATCTCGGTACCTAATGGCAGTCAGGCTACTTCTGGCAAGCACATGGAGGCTGTGCGGCCCCCTAAGAAATGCCACCCCACACTATTACTGACCCACTGCCAAACCGGTCATGCTGGAGGATGTTGCAGGCAGCAGAACATTCTCCACAGCAACTCCAGACCCTATCACATCTGTCACATGTGCTCAATGTGAACCTGCTTTCATCTAATGAAGGGCACAGGTGCCAGTGGTGATTTGCCAATCTTGGTGTTCTCTGGCAAATGCCAAACATCCTGCATGGTGTGGACTGTAAGTACAACCCCCACCTGTGGACGTCGGGCATCATAACCGCCCTCATGGAGTCTGTTTCTGACCGTTTGAGCAGCCACATGCACATTTGTGGCCCGCTGGAGGCCATTTTGCAGGGCCCTGGCAGTGCTCCTCTTGTCCCTCCTTGCCAAAAGCGAAGGTAGCAGTCCCTGATACTGGGTTGTTGCCCTCCTACAGCCTCCTCCACATCTCTGATTTACTGGCCTGTCCCTGGTTGCGCCTCTCATGCTCTGGACACTACACCTGACAGCACAGCAACCTTCTTGCCACAGCTTGCATTGATTGTGCATCCTGGATGAGTTGCACTACCTGAACCACTTGTGGTGTGTGTAGACTCCGTCTCATGCTACCACTAGAGTGAAAGCACCGCAGCATTCAATAAGTGACCAAAACCATCGGCCAGAAAGCATAGGAATTGAAAAGTGGTCTGTGGTCACCACCCTGTGGTCACCACTCTTTATTGGTTGTTTTCTTGCTAACTGCCTCTGCTTTCCACCTGTTTGTCTATTCATTTGCACAACAGGCATTGTGAAATCGATTGTCAGTCAGTGTTGCTACCTAAGTGGAACAGTTTTGATTTCACAGAAGTGTGATTGACTTGGAGTTACATTATGTTGTTTAAGTGTTCCCTTTATTTTTTCGAGCAGTGTAGTTTTTTGGGGGAGGGGTTCTTTCTCACATAATCTGCATACTTTGGCTCAGAGGGGACCCATTTCTGAATTTCCTGCAGATTAAGAGAAATATATATAAAAGGAAACATTGCATTAAATTTTCATGTTGCATTAAAAATATAAGAAAATAAGAAAAATAAGAAAAAGCATGAGAGATAGGAGAGTTCCAATGGTGAATCTTTTGTTTTAAATTGTGTCTGAGACTTCACAAGTGATTTTTTTCTTTAAGGAATGTTTTCCTATTCTGAGAACAGATATTGTATTGTTCCAATGAGGCTGATCAATAGGAACCAGCCTCAATCTGTTTGAACATGAGCCTTTGGTTTTCAGAAGTATTGTGAGCCAGGAAACAATAGCACAAAAGAGACACAAAATAAAATGTTCTTCCGATTTAATAGATTTGTTTTTAAAATGTCAGGATCAATATAATGAAATGGAGCCAGATATAAATACCATCAATGAGAGAGTGCCACTAAGGGTGATATATAACATCAACAGAAAGGTGTACAATGAAGAAGAATTTGAACAAGAGCATGACCAAAACATGTATTCCCAGCTCAACAAGGAATCTGAAAGACCTAAACTTGGACGAAAGATCCAGTGCAGGTAAGATTAGTCAGGAAGTTTGTTCCTCTCCACACTTGATTGCTTTGTTATGTTTCTAGGTCAAACTATAAACCCCAATTTTCTTATGATGTTAGAAATGGTTATCATTGTTTATAAACTTTACCTATGCACAGTTTCTTTTCTTTTATGTAAGCTAAATTAACCCCAGTGGTCCAATCAATCAGGTGTAACAAAAATGCAATCATAAAGAGAATAGAGGCAACAATGGAAAAGATGTGGAAGAATTTACTTCTAATTTAAGATGGATTAGATAGTGATACAACTTCAAATCAGGGTACCATTGCTGACATATTACAATGTCAGAGAGTTCTATCCTTTCATTTGAAACATTGGGTAAGGCAGAATTTGCAGTTGCTTACTGCAAAATCTGTTTTTGATTTTGAATTTGTTTAATGTGGATTATTAGACCCCACCAAGCTCAGGTCTAGTTTGGGAACATAAAAGTGTTTAATTGCCTTGAAGGAGCATTTACACCAGGGATCTAGAATTCAATTCTTACAAATGCCACATTAGGACAGGTTCATTCACCTGGAGGCCACAGCATTGGAAGTCTTTCCATACACTGTAATAAAAATATCTAGTCCCTACCATAGTACTCAGGGAGCTACCACTAGTAGCAAGGAAGAAGTGCAACACTGGCAGAGAGAACAATAGTTTACATGGAGAAGTGCAAGCTACAATCTTGCCCTGGCTGCAATGGCACCTCTAGGACAGGTGTAGCTGTCCCTTGGGTTGTTATCCTGCCCAATTGCAAAGTTGCACTTTAATGTCAGTCTGGGTAATTGGACTCAGTGTCTGTAATGATCTTGTTGAATATAAATACTAAATGTGTACAGGTAGTCCTCAAATTATGACCACAATTGGGTCCAAAATTTCTGTTGTCAAGTGGAACATTTATAAAGTGAGTTTTGCCCTATTTTACAACTCTTCTTGCCATAGTTGTTAAGTGAATCACTGTGCTGGTTAAATTAGTAACATGATGGTTAAGTGAAATTGGCTTCCCCATTCATTTTGTTTGTCAGAAGGTCACAAAAAGGGAGCACGTAATCCCAGAACACTGCAACCATCATAAATAGGAACAGTTACCAAGCATCTAAATTTTGATCACATGGCCATGGGGATGCTACAACGGTCATAAATCACTTTTTTCAGTGCTGTTGTAACTTTGAATGGTCACTAAATGAACTGTTGTAAGTCAAGGACTATCTGTACTCAGCTCTGACTCTGGAGAGGGTTCAAAGTGCCATGTTAAGATTGATAAACTGTTAGTCTTAATTCCAGCAGTTGCTTTCCACTTCTTGATTATGGGCAAATTTGCACCCTCTTTTTCCTCTCCTTGATTCTATCGGCCCATCAGTCTAAATTTGCCTTTATTTTTCTCCTTACGCCAAGTGAAATAGGCAAGGATATCTATGCAAACTACTTTTGGATTAGATTTCTTCAGCTGAAAGATTTATATCACTTATATGGCTTTCCTTTCTTCCAAGTATTGCTGCAGTCCATATAAAATGCATTTCATGGCTACTTTCAACTTGTTGCACCAAGACAAATTATTTGTGTGTCAAATCACACTTGGCCAATAACAAATTTTATTCTATTCTATTCTAGTGGACTTTGAATTGCCTGATTGGTGTTGTGACCTGGAGAAAGGCAGTGTCCCTATTGGTTCTATAAGTACTTTATTTTTTTTTGTCCACCATAGAATATAGAATGGAATGGAATGGAATAGAATAGAATAGAATTCTTTATTGGCCGTGGGTGATTGGACACACAAGGAATTTGTCTTTCCTTCTGTGTGTATGCTCTCAGTGTACATAAAAGAAAAGATACATTCGTCAAGAGTCAAGAATCATAAAGTACCACACTTAATAATAGTCATAGGGTACTATAAGCAATCAAATCATAGTAGGAAATAGTCAATATAAATTGTAAGAATACAAGCGACAAAGTTACAGTCATACAGTCACAAATAGGAAGGGATGGGTGATGAGAAGATTAATAGTAATAGTAGTGCAGACTTCATAAATAGTTGGACGGTGTTGAGGGAATTATTTGTTTAGCAGAGTGATGGTGTTTGGGAAAAAACTATTCTGGTGTCTAATTGTTCTTGTGTGCAATGGTCTGCAGTGTCTTTTTGGGGTAGGAGTTGAAACAATTTATGTCCAGGATATGAGGGGTCTGTAAATATTTTCACAGCCCTCTTTTTGACTCATGCAATATACAGGTCCTCAATGGAAGGCAGGTTGGTAGTAATTGTAGTCCATAGAGACCGAAGAATTCCTGCTTAGAGGAACATGAAAACATGATAAAAGAACCAGATTTGTTAGGATTTATTATATTTAGAAAGAATGACTTAGAAGCAGGGGTGGTATGCTACCGGTTCTACCCAGTTCTAAGGAACCGGTAGCTCTGAAGAGCAGCAGACACTGAACTGGTTCTGTTTGCTGCTGTTTGGCCCACCCACATGCCCAGACTCTTACCTGTCCTTTAATTCCTGCTTTTCCAACCTCAGCTGCTTTGCGCAGCACAGCTAAGCTTGAAAAAGCAGTAAAAAAGAGGCTTTTCAAACACTGCACACCTGCAGTGCTTTTCAGGTGTCAGGGCGGCACAGCTTAAGAGTATTTTACACGTGCACGCAGCAAAACATAGTCACTGAACCGGGAGTAACACCGATTGAATCCCACCCCTGCTTAGAAGATATATGTTCAGAAGTCTTTGAAGAATTAATCTTAAATTAATTTAATGTTGACAATTATAGTATAATTTATACTTCATGATTTACAAAAATTGTAAATTTTTGCAGAAAAGCAGTGTCAAAATAATAAGACATAACAAAATATAACTAGAATGGAATAAAAGCATGTCATTTAAACATTATTCTCATTTGACACAATCCCATATGCCTTTGCTCAGAAATTGGTTTCCATTATGTTTAGTGGGTCTCACTTTGAGGAAAGTGTAATTTTAAACCAAATTATGCATATTATTTAACAAAAACATACAGAGCTGATGATTGAGTATTGTTGGTTTAAAGATTACCTCACTATGTATCATAGAAACAACTGAGCCTTTTTTATCAAGATAAAAGTTTGGCTTTCTGTACAATCTTATTTCAGATTCTCATGTGTACGGTTCAGGAATTTCATACTCAAGATGTTTCCTATTTTAAATTGGCTTTATACTTATCGCATAACTGAATGGATTCTAGGTGACTTACACGCTGGCTTAAATGTAGGGATGGTGCAGGTTTTCCAAGGTAAGTTAGTCCATTTTCATTTTCTATTTAAAAGCTTCGGTGGTAATTTTCAAGCTTTTCCACATTGGTAGCATTCTAGGCTGAAGTCCTTTACTGCTCCAATAAAAATAAAACCATGAGGGTTTGACTCAAATAACAAAAACAGCCTCTGGTACAGATAGTTTTCAATTATGACCACCACTGAGACCACATTTCATTGTAAGCAGTGGTTGTAATGATTATTGTCCCATTTTATGAACTTTTCTGAAAACATTTGTAAAATGATCTGGTTCTGACCCACCCCTTTCCGACAAATCAAACACATCCAAAAGAGAACAAAAACCTTGTAAATGCTTACAAAATAATTAGCTATGCATAACACAGCCTTGCCAAACTGTTGCAGATTGCCAAAGAATAACACAAAGAAATAATTTTCAGTTACAATAAATGTTCAAAACAACTTCAGGATATGGTAAGTCCACGAGACTGAAGTTCAAAACTCTCTGCCTTCTGCAAAAGTACATTTGTTTCACAGTGGCTTTTTTACTTGAAGGAGGGGGCCATTACCTTGCAGCCTTACTCTGAGTCGGCCCGTGACTGTTGTAACTGTTCTTTCTACAGCATCTGTGCAACTGCGCACTTAGAAAGGTCCTCAGGGAACTCCTCTCCTGCTGTTCGCCCACAATCTCTAAGGCAGGCTGTTCCTCCCTATGGTCCTGGCCCTCGTTTTCTCAGCTGCCCGCCTGTGCCAAATTAACAAAGATTCACTGCAGTGGTTAAGTTAGTAACATGGGTTGTCAGTGAAATCTGGGCTTCCTTGACTTGTTGTCAGGGTACATTTGCAACTATCATAAATATGGGAGGGTCCCAGTTGCTAAGGGTCTGAATTTATGATCATATGACCTCATGGGGATGCCGCAGTGGTCATAAGTGAAAAACAGTTTGTGAAAAATGGTCATGAGTTACTTTTTTCAGTGCTTTTGTAACTTTGAACTGTCACTAAATGTACTGTTATAATTCAAGGATTACCTGAATTTAAAAAGGAAAAACTGTAGGAATTTGTAAAGGGAAAAGCATCTTCACCTAAGTTCAGTTCCTAATCATTATATCTACTGCTATTCTAACCTATAAAACAAAGGATTTTTTAAAATTGAAATAATGAAACAAGAATTAGTTAATGGATTTCAACGTATGTTAAAATGAAGTAGCAATATAAACAAAATCATTTCTGATTTGAAAATTAATGTTCTTTATAAATTACCCATAAAAATGGATTCCCTTTACATACTTCAAGATTTGCTCCTGTATTATTAAAGAACATCTACATGTAATCTATGATGCACTAGAATCTATACCACAGGGAAAAAAGTACTTCTTNGAATAGAATAGAATAGAATAGAATAGAATAGAATAGAATAGAATAGAATTCTTTATTGGCCAAATGTGATTGGACACATAAGGAATTTGTCTTGGTGTCTCAGTGTACATAAAAGAAAAGACACATTCATCAAGAGTCAAGAATCATAAGGTACAACACTTAATAATAGTCATCAGGTACAATAAGCAGGATATCATTTGGACCACTGATTGCACTTTTCATCTTACGATCATCAGTATTTCTGGCAAGGTCACCAGAAATATGATTGGTTTTTAATTCTAGTTCCGATGAAAATAAAAATTGCTGCCTTCCAATTAACTTGAGTCAGCAATGGGCATGGAATCACCATTTCCTTGTTCCTTTACTCTCCAACAACTGTTTACATATAAAATGTTATTTCAGGACCACACTTCATACATTTGTCTAGTAGTAGCAATAGTAGTCGTGATCACACTAACATACTACATATTACATTTAACATGTTTATATTCTATCCTTTTTCCAGTCAAGGGTTTGCCTATTTTATTCTCCTAGACATTGATGTATCTAAGACCACTAATGGATTTTCATGATTAAGTGAATATCTGAGTCTAAATTTTATTTGTGTCCAAAGTGCTCCCTCTGTTAGCTATTCTAGGATTGCAAATAATCAAGAAAAGGTTGATTAAAATTTTGCTCCAATCCATCCCCACCTCTGCATTCATCACTCATCTGCCACAGTTTTGCTCCTTGCCTACTGCTGGAAGAACATAAGAAAATATAATAATTGAATCCCCCTTTGTGTGTCATTAACAAAATACTTGGAAGGAAAGATATAGGCGACCATCCAGAGAGATTTAAAAGAGGGGAAAAGTGGCTTTTTACTTAGATACAACATACCAGTGGTAGATGCTTTTTTTCCCCCCAGAAAACAGTGCCATATGAAGATTGATTGACTCATCGTGAGCCATCAAATTGGAGTGGATTCTTAATGAACATAATTTGTCCTCAGTCTGGTCTTTCAGGTCTTCCAGTAATGCAGTCATTGTCACTGGTTGTCCTCTTTCATTCCATCCTCCCGTTTTCCCGAGTTATAGATTTCTAGAACAAGGTCAGTGAATAACATATTATTTATGAGAATAAGAAGTTATAATGAAATAGGGCAGGTTGGTTTTTCCTTTACTACAAATGGGCAATGAACTGTTTGCTTTGTATCAGTTTTGAGAGTATATTTTAAAAATATGCATTCCTTATAGGATTATCAGGAATAGCACTAACCGGATTACCAATTCCAGTTATAAATAATTTTTATTCTGCATTTTGCTGCTCTTTAATATATGTTATATTTGGAACTTCACAACATATATCTATTGGTAAGTACTATGCTATCTGATCATTAAAGGTGTATGGGATTATTTGTCATTAGAAATGACATACTGACTCATTAAAAAACTTGTTTTTGTAAATTTATACTTTCAAAAATATTGACTTTTATTTCAAATTTATTGCTAAGTCTTCTGTTAATACCATGTTTTTATTATTTGTCATCAAGTAATTCACAAAGCTAAAGAAAACTGTAAATATTTTAAAAAGTGACAATGTCAAGTTTGATTTATCTGTTCAATCAATTAGTTTTATGAGAAAATCATGATTCTTGTAAGTTCTCCCTGATTCTTCTCTCAGCAATATTTTATACTTGTTTCAGTTTAAATAGATGAGTTTATTTGTAAAAATTTGGAAGTTAAATAAATGATATCTCTCTTTGTAATTTCTCTTTGTAATCATTCTGTGTGAGGAGAACAAATTGTACAGGCTCTTCTCTGAAATCCAGACATAATTACTGGTAAAAGTGGTTCTCTTACCATTTTCATGCTCCAAAAACACCTGTATTTCAGACTTGACAGCAGAGTGCAACAGCAAATCACAGCTCTTCAAATACTTAACTCTTTACTCATCATTTGATTTGGCAAAAGATTCTCAGATATAACTGGCTAGATGAGCATCTGTTTTCCAAAACAAAAATGAAGCTTTAAACGTAACAGTTGATTGACTATTGCAGTACAGTGAAGTCAGAACCTTTGTATATAATTTTGCTGTAAATTCTAGGTTTTTCCCTATGTTCTTTCTAAGGTAATTAATACTTGATTTATTGGACTTGGATAACTGAGAAATGTTTATATAATGATTCTCTAGCCTCAGAGATGACTGGCTCTTGCTTTGCCAACTTCAACCCTTATACTTTGGAAGAGAAAAGAAAGTTATGTACACACTTCTACTCTCAATTCCATTCTGCTATGCCTTAGTTAATAGACTTGTCAGTCTTTCTGGCAGCTTTGGAAAACCAAAAGTGATTGTTCATCAGCATATTTGTGATATAGAGTTTTTTAAACAATGTTTATTGAGATGAATGGGATGAGTTTACAATATTTCTAGTAAATGAACTATTTTCAGTTTAGAACCAATTCATCTCCACTTATATATGTCCTCTACATTCTACAAGATGGGATATAAAATAATGAATGTCAGTTATAGAAGGCTTCCTTATGCCTTTCCTATTCTGTGATTCTATAGTTCCAAATTTCTTGAGCTCGTGACAGCTAAATAGTGCTAATTTATTAGATTCATTTTTGCAAACAGTAACTCAGGGTGGTAAGTGGCACCAAAAGTACTCTCAGAAACATTATAAAAATTGTGAAAATGAAAGCAGTTTAAACAACAATTGTTTTAACACTTTATAGAAACCAAGACAGGATTGAGAAGATATCACAATCTCATATACCTTATTGCCAAAAGTGTTTCCAGTGATGTCTGCAGGGAGAGATGTCAAATCAGTCAGTCTGATGAAACCAATGTCATGTCATAATGACACAAGTACCTCTCATTTATAAGTGCATTATGACATGTACATTGAAAAATTGCACAACTTGTGGCATTAGAGCATGATGTCACTTTGTTATTTTGACAAAAGCCAGCAGAACTGTAGGTGCTCGGGATTGTCTCTTGAGCCTAGATAGTAAAAAGCAAAGTACCTAACTGAGTGTCATTCATTTCTTGATTGAAATAAAAGTTATATGATACCAGTTTAGAGGAACTGTTTAGCATCAATGGTTGACTAATGGTGAACTTCAGTTGAGCTTGGGTATACTTACATTAGGATCAGGCTCTAGCCAGCTGACAATGGTTAACACAGAGTTCCTGTAAATCCAGTGAATCTTTCTGGTGGTGTTTTATGGACAATGAGCATCACTATTGTTGAGTGCCCACTGATGTAACTTCGGACATCAGAATACTAGAAGAAATACTATACAGAGAAATAATTTATCTGCTGGTTTATTGATTTGTTTATATCCTGCCTTTATTATTTTTTATAAATAATTTAAGGCAGTGAACATAACCAATGGTACTTCCTCCTTCTATTTTACCCCAACAACCCTGTGAGATGAGTTGAGCTGAGAGAAAGTGACTGCTCCAAAGTTACCCAGCCAGCTTTCATGCAAAAGGCGGCCCTAGAAATCATATTTTTTAGTTTCTTCCCTGGTACCTTAACCACCAGACCAAACTGGTATTCTGAAAGCATTTTATACTTTAAGCTCTTTAGAGAAATGGTGAGAATTACCTTGTGACAATTAATATGGTAGCTGAATTTATATTAGCTTTGGCTTTTATCTTGAATTTCTGCTTTTTGGCAACAGGTTCTTTCAGCATTCTAAATGCAATGGCAGCAAATTTTCAGAGTAATCTTAATTTCAGAATACAGTTACCAATTAATGCCACTTTGGCCAATGTTTCTGATGAAAATTTTATGCGGAATTATATGGAAGCAGTAACTCACACTGCATCTACTACATTTTTAGTTGGGATTATTCAGGTAGGAAACATACTTGAATTATAATTTCTTTTTTTTGCCATATTTTTATTTTTTCTAAGTTCTTTAATGCCACTTCACAGTTAAGTTAATATTACTGTGTGTGTGTATCTGTATCAATAATAGCAATAAAGCAATAATGAACAGTACACCCAATCAATATACTCCATTGATTCCTTAATCCTCAAATATCTACATAAACGCTTACATCTTGAAGAGTTTTCTGAATAACAGTGACAAGGAGACTAATCTTATTTTTGAGAGTAACTGATTCTATAGGGGGTGAGAGCTCTGCCAAAGAATGCTGACTTTTAAGCTCCCTCCATCTCAGCTCATAGAGAGTGGGAACTCTTGGTATTTTCAAAGACAGAATAAAAATTCAATATCATGTAATAAGACACACATATTGAAACACAAAAGTTGAATGAAAGTTAAATCTTATCTGAGTAGACTTTCCTTCTGGGTGTGTGGTGTGATGAGTGTAATAAATAATCCACAACTGACTTGCTAAAATCTCAATATTTTTAGACTCCATTATTCTTTTTTTGATGCATGAAAATTCTATACTTTTATAATTCTGCACCAATACTTTTCAGCTATATTTTTATTTTTGGTTCTGATGTACTGAAAAAAATAAGCAAATTATTTGGCTTTGTACAATTTTTCTACAGCTTTTAAAATATAATTTATTTTTTATTCTTTGTCCATCGTATTTTATAGTAGGGTTGAGAACAACATGAAAAGAAAATTAAATCTTAAGGAATGTAAGGAGGAGAGAACAAATTTAGAAATTACTGCCTGATAACCAGAAACATTTCACCTTACATAACAGCTGAAATTCAGAAGATTCTTAAAATCTGCTGATATTTTGCATGAAGACATTCAAAAGTTCATCAGAATTATGCAAGGTTTCAATTATTTCACATGAAAACTCATAAATTTCACCCCAAGATAATTATTGCCTGGTGTAATTTCACCAATTTTATTTCTGTTATTTTGATATTGAGGGCCAGGAAGAGGTACTGGCCCCTGACTTCAGCTTATCTCAGAACATTGACTAATTTGGAGGCATAAAGCAGATGACTTAGACTTAGGCTAACTTTATTGTCACTTTGAACATACATGTAAATATACTAATTGGCATACATTAAAATGAAATTTCATTGTATGCAGCTCTCAAAGGGTTACCAGTATACACTGCAAAAACATGACAAAATAAATAAGTAATAAATAAGTACAAAAGTATGCATATATTTTCATAAATTAGATGACATAGAAAAACAACACAGTCTAGTTCAGATGTATACATGTACATGGTGAGAAATCATATCTTGCGAGTTTACCAGATGGATGGCTGAGGGAACAAAGTTGTTACAGAATCTGGTACTTCTGCTAGAAATACCTTCAAGGACAGAAGTATTCAACTTTGCAAAATATTCACTTGGGTTTTAGAAAAATAGTATATTCTTTACATTTCAGATGTATAATAGCAAACTGCACAGAAATAGGGCAGCTATTATGGCAAATTGAGGTTTATGTTTTCTTTAAAACCCATTTTCTTCTATTTTAACCATCTCTTTTGTTCCTTTCAGCTATTTTTGGCCATCATTGGCTTGGGATTTGTCACAACATATGTTTCAGAGAGTCTCATGAATGCTTACCTTACAGCAGCAGCATTACATGTGATTATATCACAGTTCTCTTTCATCTTTGGAATTGTAATTGATTTTCATTCAGGCCCATTGTCATTTTTTTATGTGAGTAAAAGCCACTATTTTTAACTTTCCTGTTTCTCGACAAGAATGGGAAGAAGTAGACATCAATATTGATATATTTCCCATGAAGAGTGAAAGATACTAATTAAAAGTTTATCAAATCCCTTCATTTGTAAAGATATAATAACAAGTGATCACAACACACACGCACACGAGGAACCGTAATTCTCACCAGGGACTTAACTTCCCTGTTTTTAGGCATTATTAGTTTCTTTATGACATGCCATTGTCTTTCTTAAAACAGTGGAGACAAATCAACCCCCTTTAAACATGGTAGGACTTAACTTCTAAATAATATCAAAGAAATATAGCATAAGGGTCTTCATTACCAAGATCAGGTTATTTGAGGGACCACCTCTTCCGAGTGGCATTGACTTGCCTATCAGGCTAAGCAGAAAAAACTAATTGTGGGTTGTATGTACCCGAGGGGTAGTGTCATCTGGTAGGACACAGGATGAGGGCCTTCTCTGCTGCCCTAGGGAAAATAATTCTTGAACCTTCTAGAAGAACTTGAAGACCTAGTTTTGCTGGCCCAGAGATTAAAGAGTGGCGTGGAACCCATGAAATGGTTTTTAGTTCTTAATTGTTTTTAATACATTTATCTTGTTTGTATTATTATTGTTGTTGTTTTTGGTACTGTTTATGATTTAGTTATAAGCCTCCCAGTCATGTGTGTAAGATAGGCAGCTATATTTATTTCTGAAGCAAAAAACTACGTCATTTAAAAGATGTTGAGGGTTACCCTGATACTATTAGCAGCAAATTAACATGCAGGAATTAGTTCTAACATTTTGTTGACATTTTCTTTCTTTCAGAATTTGGTATACTACTGCATGGGTCTCCCTAAAGCAAATTCCACCAGTATCTTGCTGTTTTTGCTTTCGTTACTATTGCTGAGAGTCAGCAAATGCATTAAAATAACTTATAAACACTATCCTGTTGAGTTTCCAATGGAGCTTTTTTTGGTAAATATTTGACATTTTTCTATAAAATTATATTTATGTTTCCAAAGTCACAGTTTTGTAAATGACTTGAAGTCATAGAATGATCCATGAAACAGTTTCGTTCAAACATTGTGTTTCTTTGTACAGAACTGAATGTTTATAATTTTGCGACTCTTTTATTTTGACTATATTATATTGGCCTTAAGTTCTCCACAAAGAAGAATAACTGCATCTGAAAGAAGCATTGTCCCTTATTATAATTTATTTCAGGTCTTCTGATAAAACAGGAATTTGTTTTATTGTATACTTCAAATTCAGGGGACAGCACACCATCCCTTCTTGCCTTCACTGTATAAAAAATAAGAACATTTTGTCTTTGATTCTTATAAAACCCAATTTTATCGAATAGTGTTATGGTCTATTATTGTCCTTAGAAATGCATTCTTCAGAAACAGAGATCTAAATATTAAACATTCTGCCTTAAGTTTCAGAATCAGTGAAACTTGTTGTGGGGGGAAATGCTTTTCTGATCATGAAACTTTTCCCCCCTCCTAATACTCATCTTTGCACTGATGATTGTATCCTACTGTTTGTGATAACTAATCAAAATAGTTAATCAAAACAAGTTCTGCCTTGTTTGGCATTATACCACTGAATATTATTAGAATCTATTTCAGTGTCTGGCTAAAACAGAACCATTAGTCCATAATGCCAAGGTAGATATTGACATTGTAATTGCTATTAATCAAGGCTGAATTTGAAAGTATACTAATATAATATTGAAATAAATTTAAACATATAATATTCATCTCAAATAATATAGAGTGCATTTTTTTTACAGATTATTGTATTTACAATGCTTTCTACCCAAACTCGTCTACATGCTGAATCTAGTCAGGGAGTTTTTACAATGACTCCCCACAAGTAAGTAATCTAATCTAATATTATGTATTTTTCATGCATGTATAAATATGTACTTATCATGCTATTCGCTTTCAGGGTAATATATGTGGTGGGGGGGAGAAAAGGAAGGACAAATAAATAAAAAAATGAAATAAGAAAAATGAAAGGAAAGTAAATAATGTTGAAATTAAAGAATTGGGTAAAGAACTTGGTAATAATACCCCAGCTTGAAATTCCTGTGAAACATTTGCCAGTGCGTGAACCTGAAAGCTTATTCTCATAAATATTTCAACATTGCTAACTTTGTCATTC
>BHFT01009772.1:0-35085 GCA_004320025.1 Laticauda laticaudata
TAACCAACGGATGGCAAGTGTTTCTCTCCATTTTACATCCTGTTTCCATCCGTTGGTGCAGTGTGACATGGGCTTTAGTTACAATCCTTTAAAAATAAGAGTTGGAATGTACTTTTGCTTTCACACTGCTGCATTGCTCTTCCAGATTTCCTTCCTACCCTCCCTTTTTTTATGGCAACTACTAAAACAGGCATAGGAATGTTTTATGAGTTTACACTGTAGGTGAAAAGCCATGGGAAAACACACGAAAAAGTTTCTTTCATAATCTACTAACTCTGCAATAGGTGCAAAGAACTGTCTGTGTTGGAATTTATCAGTAAGAGTATTAGCTTTCTCGTTCATCAACTGTACTTGTTGCTGAAGCAACACTTGGGATTCACATCTATTGGAAATTATTGGTCATTTTGATGCTTTATCATCACTAAGCAGATCATACAGTTATAGATCTCCACCCTTGTCAGTAGAGAACAATTCTATTCAGGTGCTGACTTAGTGCCTTGTGGCTGTAAAAGCCTGGGTGGAAAGGAACTATCTATCTCAATCCCACTAAGATAGAATGTAATGGGGTTTGAGGCCTTCTAGATCTTTGACTCCTGATGGCACTCCTACAGATAGGACTTCAGTCCAGAATTTGAATACACCACAAGAAAATATAACTGTTTCTGTCACACCTCAGGACTGAGTATTGGCTTAAATTCATAGAATATCTTAACATTAATTATGTTCTTTAAAGATTTGTGAAGACAATTAACTAGTTGAGATTTGAGGAAGTAAATATTAACAAAAACCCAAACCCCATCATGTCTTTATTCCTTGCTGACAAAAATGTAAAATGGATAAGGGGCAGGGGTGGGGTGCTCTGGGTTCACCTGGGTTTGGGAGAACCCGTAGCTAATGTTATGGCCAGTTTGAAGAACCACCAAAACCCACCCCTGGCTGGCTCCGCCCACACCACCCTCCCCTCCCAGGAGTCTCCATGCAGCCTGTTTTGGATGTGAGATAAGTACAGGGCCTACGTGGAGGCTCAGCGAGGGTGAAAAATGGGCTTCCTGGAGGCTCCGGAAGGCCGGAAATGGAAGCCTGGGGAAGGCAAAAATGCCCCTATCCCCACTGCAGTGCAGGAGGCTGACTAGGCCACACCTACCATGGCCATGCCCACCCAGCAACCAGGCAGAGAACCCATTGCTGAAATTTTTGAAGCCCACCCCTGATAAGGGGACATATCTATAAAATATAAGTTTTTCTTGTTTTCTTTTTTATGTTTCTTTTCTCCACTTTTTCTCTTTCCTCTCATAAAGAAATAAAAAAAATGAAAACTTGTATTATATCAGAGTAACATATTTGGGCATAGCAGACATACATAAAACTCTAATTCTTTGCTGGCACCTAATTACTATTGAAACAATGCAGCATAGATAAGTTGCTCTCTGATGGTCTACAGTTGAACCTTGAATGCCTTAAAATTTCACACCTTGAATAATAAGTTGTCAGTACATCTGATTGCCAACCTTTGGTTTGCTTGTTGACCTTGTTTAGCCATGATAATGGACTTCATCTTAATATTGCTCTGCTAGTCCAAGAGAGCTTTTGTTAAGTAGAAGAGGAAAAAGTGTGTCCATGAAAGTTGATGCTTTCATGGATACATCTATATAATTTTCTTAGCAACAACAGATTATTGGTTTACCAACTGCATTTTTTCGAGAATTTTTTAAAACTCTCCAATAAAGTCTAAAGTCCTGATATTCCCTGGAAATCTCCCAGCCAGGCCTGCCCTTGCTTAGCTTTCAGATCAAATCAGGCAGCAGCCACCTGCTGAGACAAGCAGAATATAACAGAATTCTTCATCTTGATGCTTTCCAGTTATATTAAACAAGATTTAGCCAGCACACTCCAACACATCTAAAGGGTCACAATCTAGAGAAGGCTGATACTTTAACAATACAAACAATAAAGGAATCATTTATGCAAACAAAATGACTATAATATTAGAAACAAAGTCCTTTGTTTAACTACTGACTCGGGCTAGCTCATATCCATAAATCTGCAAAATGTAATCAGTTGTCTAATTCTCATCTCCAGCACTCCTTCTTTTCCCTCCCACTTTTCATTTTAATAGGCAACAGCAAAGATAGTCAGCAACAGCTAGCCACCCAGACAGACACAGATAGACAGGTCTGCTTTCCTGCCTTTCTGAAGATAATTTGGACATGCTTAGAAAGAAATAGCAACTGCACTTGGCATAGTTTCCTAGTATATCTATGATGAGTTCCTCAGAAAGCATCTTGTGTAGGACTCACTCAATCTGCTTATTCAGTTGATTTATTTTGATAAAGTTTCATAACATTTTTGTCCTAATCGTGTTCAAAGTTGCCAAGAGCAAACTAAAATAAAATGCAATGAAAACAGACACCAGATTCTGTCACTGAATCAGTAAAAGAAAGTTCAGTCTGTGGAACGAAAATCACATTCAGATTAAATGCCTTTTGTTCTTTGGCAGAATGAATTTTTTCTTGGCTTAATTTAATATTTAGAGCTTGAAAGATAATGGATGAGTGTGCTGGGCACGCTGACCCTGACTTCCTTGAGGGGGAAGGAGAATGGGGGAAAAAAAGTAATAATTAAAATGATATCTTTCATCATATATTGCCATTATAATGAACCTTTTCATGGTTTTTGGCTATTAAAGGAGGGATAGTTATCCTATGGCCTTCCAAATTTTACTGATTATATCTCCCAACATCATTCTCCATTGGTTACTGGGACATCTGGGACCTGAAATTTAGCACTTTCTAAATGCCACAACTTGCCCATCCCTATGAATCTAAAGAATTTGTCTTTGTGAGAAACAAATATTTTCTAAAGCACTTTTCATACTTGTGATAAATTTTGCTTTGAAAGCCACTCAAGATAAGGTGTCACTTAAACTGAATTGGCAGACAAAACAATCTTCTGAGTTAGACATGTCTATACATGCAGCCTAACTAATTAAACTTATATTCATAAATTAAAAATTATAAAATGGATGCATTTCTAGAAAGATCTGGACATGGCTCAAAGGTGGTAATTGCAAACCAGTAGCTAAAATAATTCCCATTGCTTTGTACTGAAGAGAATAATTATAGCAAAGGCACGCAGCCTATAACCTTTCTTTTTCCTTTAATCTGTTTAGTTAGAATAGAAATGTTCCATAAATTTATTTAGCACTAATACTCTTTGAGCTCCAATGTTGTTTTTCAGCATTTTACTATACAGTAGGCATGCATAAATCTGACTTTATATAGGACAATGCAAAGCATTCAGAAGTGGTGCTTCACAACGTCTAATAGTGGAAGCAAAAGCAGCCCTACTGGATATGTTTAAATTTAAATGTTCTCTGAAGGTTTCAAAAGGCTGCCTTGAACCATCATCTCGTGATTGTGCAATGCATACAAAGACAACTCTTATGTTACTGATAGAAAGGCCCTAATAACATTACCTTGAGATTCCTAGGAAGCTGGAGATAAGCTAAACATGTAATAAGTATTAAATATATTAACATTGTTGTTTAATTATGAAAAGTAAGTTTATTTTCTGCAGTTTGGAGAATGTTTGTGTTCCAGCAGAAACTATAGCTATGAAGGGATAGTCAATCCACCTTACATCCAGAGTCTTGTCGTGAGTATAGCATCAATTTGGTTAAGTTATAAAAGTTAGTAACCTATCACATTCACTTTTAGGAAGTGTAGGATTACAAAAAAGAGCAATTTCCCCTCATATTATCTATAAAAACATAAACAAAGGGCCACATCTTTCTTGTTCTTTTATTACAACAGAATAAAATTGGCTGGAAGGTTAAAACACATGGAGAAAGTATGTCAATCCTGCAGGACTTTCAAGACTTTAAAGTATATGTGCCATCAACTTAATTTCTGTACACCAGGCAAACTGCAGTTTTGGTCCCTGCAGTTTTCTTGGCAAGGTTTTTCAAAAGTAGTTTGCCATTAATTGCTTCTGAGGATAAGAGACAGTGACTAAGTAAGATCACTCACCTGGCTTCCTGCCTAAGGTAGAACTAGACTTCAGTCTCCCAGTTTCTCGGTTAAACACTACTATATCGGCTCTCTGCTCTTTAAGGTGCCTATACCTTTTTCACTGCATTTTATAAGAATGAAATTAGGCTTTTAGAAAAACTACATAACTATTAAGAGATGCACACAAAATTTAATAGATTTAATGCATGGATTATCTACTACCATCTAATTTCCAATGTTATAAAATGCCAAAATGATTGCTTTGAGACAGAAGCAATTAAATTTGCCATGAAAATGGACTCCATGAGTGAAAGGAATATGTGTCAGATATTAGGTAGATATATCAGTGGATGTAGGGGTGGTATAAAGTCAAAATTATGGTCACAAAGATATTTTGTTTTAATTCTGTAAAAGGATGATGGAAAATAAGAAGAATAAAAAACGTAAATAAAGAACTCTCTACCATTCAAAGAGCAAAAGATGTTAGTGTAATCACAATGATCATTTTGAATTGTGAATAGATCAGTATTTTATATTCATCCAAGATGTTCAATCACGCACACATAGACACTTTTCATCTATAGCACATTATAGTTGACTCTTGTGAGTTTGGAAACAAGTTGATGGGATTATTATTCCTACAATTAAGATCCACCATAGAACTTCTCAAAGACTTTTCATATTTACTATTTAATTGAGGCTGAAACCTTCGGTACACTTCAGAACAAAATCCAGTGATATTAAGAATATTCAAGTGGTAGATAATGAATATACTTTTTAATACTTTTTATAAAGTACATTGATTAGGCCTTCAGCTGTAAGAAAAGTAGAACAGTTTTTTTTCCTTTACTTTTACATTTGCTTATTTAGATTTATATATATATATATACAGTATATGGTTTTGATTGAACTATATGGAAAAGCTTATTTATTTGATAATTGGTAGCTTTTAAAAATATTATTTTAAGGGATTTTGAAAGAAGAACAGACAATTCACCATTGCACTCTGTATAAGTTAAACATTTCCACATGGTCCTTTTTTCTTCCAGCTCAGGATTTGTACTGCAATGGCTTATTAGAGTCTTCAGTAAATATAATCTAGCAGAGTGAGAAGAGGCTACTGAATTTTCATAGTCCAACTTTCCATCTTACATGCGGTTTAATTTTTTCCTTCGTCTCCTTGTTTCAAAAGTAAACTTCATGAACCAGTTTTGGCTGCTGGAAATACAAATATTCTGTAATCAGATCACTTTGAACTACATACCTGCCAAGAACCTGCAGTTCCCAGGTCTTTTTTTTCTTAATCAGCAGGATATCTTGGACTATTTGAATAATGTAGATTCTCTGCTTCAAGGAACTGTCTTAATACTTTCTGTATCCTCATGAATAAAAGATGCAGTAAGGTATAATCATGATCTTATAACTCTTTTAAAAAAAGCCTGGATGGGTAGAGGGAGGGATGATAGAAGCAGGAACTGTATGGCTTTCTACTTTGATAGCATATTTTGCTGAAACAGAGAACTTGAGACATACATTTAGTCATCAGTTAAATCTATATACATCTGCATATGAATGGAGCAGTAATTCTGAAAGATTTTAAAGTAAGACACTGCTCCAAAAATAGTTGTTGCATATGTCAATTAATTTAGTCTTTTTTAATAGTTACATTAGCTTTCTTTCTATTTAGCATCTTACAATATTATCTGGACTGCAAAATCTAGATGTTGGCTATGTGGTCAGCAAAGACTTTGAATTCTCTGTATCTCTTTGAAAGCATTTAGTGGACATATGAATTTTTTTGAAGCATAGATATATTCTTCAACAATGTTGTCTTCTATAGTCAGAAAAATGACACCTAAATAAGGCTTTAATCCAGAAACCAATTAAACTGATTCAAAGAAATGTACTTTTAAAGAAGATTTTGTCATGGATAACCCCAGGGTTTTTGTTTTTTTTTAAGCATTTGCATGAAATTACATTCCACTGAAATCAAAACATAATGGTATTTTAACAGCAGGTTCCAGAGTGTTTCAAGATTAAACAGCACACAAGATGGAACAAAAGTACCTTCAGACATTACAGTGAATAATAGTAATATATTTAAAAAATCAGTTCTGCAGATCATTGGATGAGGATATTAAATAAATATTTAATCCAATTAAATTTAATGAAACCATCACCAGTGTGAAAATTTGTAGTGTTGAATACCAGAATTAACAAACAGATTTCAAGTGCTAATCATCACCTTAAAAGTCCCATGTGTCTTGGGGTTTTGTTACCTGCAAAACTTCTTATCCAAGCAGAATTTGCTCATCCAAGAACTATCTGCACCTTTCTTGAGGTGTGACAGAGGGATACCCAGAGGCAATCATTTTCTACAACAGCTCGCCTATAGCTGAACACATTACCCTGCTTATAAGATGATGTCATCATTTCTGATATTTAGAAAGTGGCAGAAAATTTGGCTATTCCAAACACTGTGATGCAGGAATGAAAAGCTGCACTTGTAACTTCAAGCAACTGGCCTAGGAATGGTCCCAGTTGGGAGCAGGGATACAGAACTTTAAGGCCAGGAATCCTCATTTAAGAAAGAGAATATACACATAGCCAGGTACAAACAGTCCATAGTGATTTGAGCAGAAATAAGCTGAACAAGTTTGCTAGAAGCGTTTCAATGTCATGTTTTAATAACATTGAAATTATGTAATTTATTAAATTGCATTAGCATTAGCAATGTCATCAAGAATTTTTTTCAAGAATGGACAGGCACCAGCTGGTACTATGAAAAGATCAGAACATAAAATTAACAAATAAACTGTTTGTAGGAGTTGATGAAACTATAAAATATAGGGCAGGAGTATGGCATCTATTGACTGGAATGTGTTGTTTAACCACATCAGTTAATTTCATATCAGCCTGTGTTACTACCAGAGCATCCTCAGGGTATGATCAAAATGGCCGAAGTGGCAGCCATGATGGTGAAATCAAAACTTCATCTGTTTATTTTATGTGACATGGATACCCAATTACTACCTTATTCCACATTCAGACTCAAGCCTAGAGAAAGAGACAAAAAATGCAGGAGAAGGAAAATGAATAGCTTATTGCTACCCCTTCATTATAAAATGTGTAAAGAACAAGGAGAAGAACAAAAGGTGAGAGCAGAAAGTACTGTGCAAAATGAGGGATGCTTAAGTCAACTTTGCAACATAGAAGAGGCTATGAAGAACTGATGTATAGAAAAGCTATATATTTCTAGAATGTCTTAAACTTTCAAATGTTTAGATCTGTTTTTACTTGTGTTATAAGAAGGGAATGTAATGGATTTCTCTTGTGCAATTTACGAGCACATAATTGGGAAGCAGTAAGAAGGAGTTCTGACAGAAAGCCTGATATTCAAGCATTATCTTTTTCAGATAATACAGAATCATTTACAGTATTTCAAGAAGCTGAGAATTGTTTGCCAGAAGAGTAGTAGAAACCCTTTTGTTTCTGTTCACTTTTATGCCAGATGTATTTAATCTTAAACCCAGGGACCTCAGGTTTCCCTTGTGGGCAGTAGCAGTCCCTTAAAAAGAAGCTGTGGACAATACTGGCTCTAAAATATAAATGATGGATTTAGTTATTCTTTAAAAAGGTGTGATGTAATTTTCTCCCATTTTGAAAGGGTTCTAAAGAATAAGGTGTGATAAGCCTTTACACAAGTTCACACAACTTAAAAGAGAAGAAAGAACCACCAGACAACTTTAAAAGAAGGAAAAAGAAGAGGGCAGAGAAGGGGGCAGCTGGCCAGCATCATCTATTTGCACAATGTCATTATATCACATGTCATTTAGATGTCTGAGAACAAAAAAAAAATCTCACCATGGCATGAGTCCTAGTTGTGGTTATTGTACATCATATTTTAGTTCTCTCCAAATAACAAAAATGCAAAGTCAAGAGTGGAGGGGGGAGAGAAAGAGAAAGCGGGAAATGCAGGCTTAATTTAGTGGGTCAGCCTAGTCCATAAATCATGAACAAATACATAGAGAATGGAGCCATTGACTGGCATTGCCAAAAAGAAAAGATTGCTACTATATGCTTCTTGAAGATGAGCAGAACAATAATTTAATGTTGGACAATAGTTGATTATAGTATAATCCTACAAACACATTTTGCAATTCTGTCATATCACTTATAATTATTACGTTTTTGGGGATCACTGTTGAATAGATGTGTTTAGATATTGCCTAGGAACAAGCTATTGTTGAAAACAAGATTTTGGAGGCTGTGATAAGGCCCTGAAGATACTCTCCTCTTCATACTTTCCTTCATACATTATCACTAAATTCCAAAGTTGTAAATATTGTCATAATAAATTTCATGACAAATAAGCATCTGCTACTCCCTTGGGTAGTGCCCATGAACACTGGCTGTGTATGTTACATAAACGAAAGCTGAAAACCATTTGAGAAAAAAGTTTGACTAGGCAGTAAATCATGTAAAACATTTAAACATTCATGTTCAGGATGCAACAGCTGCCAAACTCCCTCAGTTTGGGAGGATGTTATTGCTTGCTTAGGGAAGAGAAACTGTACTTAGATAATTGGTAAAAATGCAAATAATAATCACAAAAATGCAAAAATGTTAGGGACCACCCACATTCCAACATGGGAATGTTTTTGGTTTATTTCGCTAATCAGATAATTATCTAGACTTGTTACTAAACTGAAAGAATTATAATTGAAGTTGAAATAGAGATATTTGATTTGCTATGAAAAAGTCCATTTCACCTGATTTTTATGATATTCTGTGTTTAAAGAAATAGAACAATTTGAGAGAGTGGATCCACACATTGTTCTAAATCATGATATATCTTCTTATTTTAATTTAGTACACTGCAAGAACTTTGCCAGTTCTGCATTGGTTGATAAAAAAAATGGCTAGAATAAACCTTGGTAATGTGATACATGAATACACATTCTGGTGTAGTGGTCAAGATGCTGGCCTAGAAACCAAGACAGTGTGAGTTCTAGGCTTTGCTTAGATATGAAAACCAGCTGTGTGAGATTGCATTAGTCGCTCTCTCTCAACCCAGCCCATCTCATATGGCTGCTTTTGGGGGAAAATAGGAGACAAAAATATTAGGTCTGCCATCTTGAGATAGTTAGATAAATAGGAGAGGGATGGAGGGGGATGGAGAGAGGAGGAAGAAGAAGAGAAGGAGGAGGAAGGAAGATGATCTGAAGCAATAACCTTTGTATGGACTTTCATCCAAGCATTTATTGTCTCTGGGACAAGATAAAGTTACAGCTCATCTGTCATTATCTTTCAATAACAATAATTGGTTTCTCCTGAACAGTTGTTTCTAAAAGGCTTCCCCCCCCCTATAGAATTTGTTCATCAATTCTAAAGAGACACCAAACATANTGGTTTCTCCTGAACAGTTGTTTCTAAAAGGCTTCCCCCCCCCCTATAGAATTTGTTCATCAATTCTAAAGAGACACCAAACATATTCGCATGTGTCTTCTTTGCCTGTAGTTTGGATGTTTTCAATCTCTTTGTCACTGCTAGTCACAAAACAACTCTTCTAGAACTCTGCATTCTACTGCATGCAGAAAAGATTGCGCAGAGAGAGTATCGGGGATCATTCTCTTGTTTATATATGTATTTTTAGTGGCAAATAGGCAATACTTTCCAAGAGAAAGTAAATAAAAGTGATGCTTTGGGCTTCTTATTTAGCTTTTTGAAAGCGGTCTGCTATACTGTAGGCTGCCTTTCAGATCTTCCCAGATTTGCCTGCACAATGCAATTCATATGACAGCAAAAGACAGGTGCACTGAAGCAAAACACCTCCAGAGAAGACGGCTCTTATTGAACGAAGCAAGTCACATGTTATCAAATGCAAAAAGTGGAAAAAGGAAAAGGCAACTCACTTGAGAGGACAGCAGAGCGTAGAATTTTAAGAAGTCACCAATGCAGAAAGCCCCCCCCCCCCAAAGCCTCAATCATCCCAGCGCGATCCCCTCGCTTCAAACGAAGATTTCCCTGCCTCTTAGACTTGGGCAAAGCATTTTAAGAGGCAAAGCAGGGAACTGCGATCTGTCGCTCTTGTCCCCACTTTCGGACAACGCCTTTCAAAACTACTTTCGGATGAATTGTACCCGCTGTTGGTTTTATCTCGCGGGAAAGCAGGACAGAAAACGCGACAAGTAAGCAAAGAAACTTCAAGAGATGAAACCGTCTTCCCGGGTGGCAAAGTTGCGCTGACATTTCTTTCCGTCCAGGGCACCGGAGCCCCGCGGAAAGATACAGTCCCGGGCGGGCGGGGGCCGATCCCCCTTCGAGCTACCCCGCAGCGAGAAAGCCGCTTTCGCCCGGTCAGCGTCTGACGACACTCACCTTCGCGGCAACAGCAGTCGGGAAGCCGTCCTGCTCCCAGCCCCCCAAAGCCAGCATGGAAATGAAGGCGAGCCCCAAGTGCCAGGTTTGGGGGCGCACGGGGCTCTTCATGTCTCGCGGCACTCCTGCCCTGCCTTTCCAATGTCACAGGTCTGCGGTCCCCACTTTCGCCACGGTCCTGATGTCACTCACTCACTCACGCATCCAAGCACCGTCCAAGCTCCTCCTCCCTTGGGGTGGCGGGAGGAGAGGAGACAAGCGTGAAGGCGGCAGAACTTTGCCCTAGAAGAGAGAACACAGACGGAGGAGCAGCCGGGCGGGAGACGAGGACTTCAAGCTTCAGGGGCTGGTCTCCGAGAAGTCAGGTACCCCCGTGGGAAGAACGTGGCGGGGAAAGGAAGGGGGGGGGTTGTGAGGGAGGTCGAGGAGGAGGAGAAGGTAGCATCCCGAACCAAGTATCCGATGTGCTGGGATCCAAACTCTCAGAATACAGTGCGGTCCAGGGCTCAATGTCCCACCACATCTGGATTGCCTGATCGGGAAGGCTGCGCTAGAGATCTTTTGCCATCTTTGCCACCTGTCTTTGAGTTGGCAGAAAAGTGTGCAGGATGACATTTGCTCTTCCATGGGAAATCCTGCCTCTCGGGCCTGCCTTCTCAGTTACTCTGGGTTGTTCTGCTCTTCCTTCAAGCTAATGAGTGACAAAGCCGAACAAACTATTCACATCCTGATATTTGAGAGATTGGGATACAAGAGGAAGTATTTCTTTAATGCTGGTGCAGCTGAGGACAACTTAAGATGAGTTGGTATTTCATTGCATGATATGGCCACCATGCCCTAGGGACTTGGCAGGGCAGGGTAGGGCTTGGGGGAAATCCCTGTTTGTTTGTTTTTCCTTTTTACTAGATACAAATTGGAATAATGGCCAGATATCCTGAGACAAGTGAATGGTGCTCAGAAACTTTGACCAATCTGGAGATATCCAAACCTGGAGATATCTTGAGATTTATTTCCTGTGGCTTGGGATGAGTAGCACAGCCCAAAGCTGCTAGCTAACCGTTTAAATATATGCCCTCCTTTTTCCTTGATGAACCCTAAATATGCCTGGAAGAAAGGCTAAAAGGCTTGTTGGTATGTAATTTGCCACCAGTTTGCAACCATCTGGGTCATGGACAGCTCTGAGAATCAGAAAAAGGGGACTTTACAGCTGTATTTTGCCAATTCTTTCTACCAGGCCACAATACATCCCTGATTGGATTTTTGTTGCTATATCAATTAGACGGTTCTGAATCTCTTTGCTCCTATTCAGTTTGTTGTAGTCCAGGTGCAATAGCCCTACTTTTGGTTTGGAATAAGCAAGCTGTTGTTTAGATATATCTTCAGTGGGAAATACCTGGGTCTTTGGATTTCAGAATTTTAATTAATAGAATTATGCAAATTTTAAAAATAATTAGGAATCAGTGCTTTAGATTTTATACAAGTTCAATGCCTCACTGCTATTTCTTAAAACTGCTTGTCTTTTTTTTTCAGATTTTTGGGAAAAAAAGAGATGTGACTCTTGAAATAGCTGCAAGTTGTTGTTATAGCCAGAAGGAGCAGGGATGTGCTGTGGTTGCATAATTCTGAATTACTCCTTCCAAATTATTTTAAAGGAATGCACAACCCAGCTCAACAGTTTGTCTACTTAACAGATAGATTAGTACAGTATTAGATAAGCTAACAATAAGTCCTGAATTAGATAAGCTAACAATCTCATTAAATATAAGGGTTCCCTTGTCTGGAGTGCAAAAATCTGGATGGCCACTAGAGGATGATCATAGTTTCTTGTTCCTTCCTTTTTGTGGTAGTCCAGATCTTTGCACTTTAAGTTTGATCATGCGTAAAATTACTATTTCATGGCAATTTTAAAAATCACATTAGGGTTCACATCCAAAGCTGTGACAAAAGGAGTTTTTACAGAAACATTTGGACATTATTTTTTTCACCCATTAAGGCAAATTGCTTTTACTATAGAGAGGGTAGAAGTGGCAGGTTTTCTTTTTAGTATATGTGATTATGCAAATATATGTAGAATAAAAAGTTTTGGCCTTGAGTTACCCTCATACGAGAATGATTTATAACAGCAGGTGCAGTAAGATGATTCGTTACCTTGTCTATAAGACTTTTTACATTAACTGATCCAAGAAAAGATGGTGTTAGTTCCGGTGTTAGTTCTTGGAAGCTAATTTGGACTGTTACTTCCATGCTCTTTCCGATATTGTCCTTTATAACGTTTCAGGATTTCCCTGTCACTATCACTCACTTTCTATTTATTATTAAGACTGTAAGATAATATTGACCGAGAAGGTATTTTAATATTTATTTAAAGATTGTCAAGGTAGCTTAGAATTTTAACTATATTGACATGAAGAGGCTTGAAATGGATTTTTGAGGTATTATGTGACACACTTAACAGAATCAGAGCTAAGCCTGATAGATGCTGTCTATGTTTCCTCAAGATGATGCCCCTTCTAGAAAAAAAAAAGCAAGTAATATTTTAAAGACATATTCAGTTTGTTTGTTTGGCAGACTTTGGTATGGTTTACATCAGGGGTCCCCAAACTTGGCAACTTTAAGACTTGTGAACTTCAACTCCCAGAATTCTCGGAGTTGAAGTCCACAAGTCTTAAAATTTCCAAATTTGGAGACCTCTGGTTTAGATATTGTGTGAAACCATGGTTCAACTAACTATGATTTTAGTGAGAAAATGAGTATTCTTCATATTTTACTCTGCATAATGGCTAAAACAGGCCAGCATGCCAAATTACAGGTGATAAAGCATGCTACGGTTTAATGCAATGTATGTTCTTCTGAATGAAGATTTTTTCCTATGCTAAACTTGTTAAAGGCAATATTTGGGATTCAAGCTTGAAAATTCTAGAATCATTTTTGAATCTCAGCAACTCAGACTCTAAACAAATGGAAGACTTTTTTTGGCCTTATTCTAAACCCTTTTTGCAACTATTTCTGTTATGTTATGTTACTCTCAAATCTCTCTTTGGGAAAGACTTGTGATATGGAAGGAATTTGTTATTCAAAGGGAACTCAAAACTCCTACTAGGTGTGCCAGTTAGTATTCAGCTATTTTTTAAAGGTAGCTATTTAATTGGAAAACAATGTCAAAACAAATTAGCTTTATATTTGCCTCCATATTTCTACTTGAATTAAAATGGTTTTCTAAGGACTGGGGTTCTAGAAAGAGATATTCCAAGCACCCATAAGAATTCTCTTGATTCTTAAAAAAAAAAGACAAAAGATATCTTGCCCCCCAAAAATAGAAGTTCTTACATATTTTCAAAATAAATTTGATACTAAATTACTCATTCTCATAAATCAAGTTTCTTGAATTGCACTGCTCTGGAATGGAGAACTGAAATGTGACCTGTATCAGGTCCTTTGATGGTTCCTTCATTAAGGCATAGCTAAAACCCAAACTGAAATAAAGACACATTTACAGGTGCCTGTAAATAATCCTACCATGAATAATAGGAGCATTTCCAGGTATCGGAAGTGTCTGAAGTGTACAATGATTTTTTTGAACATGCGCGTTTAAACAAACTTAAGAATTATTGACTGATTATATTTTTGCTTTTGAAAACAAAGTTACATGGGGAATCTTGTTGTGGATATATAAATAGCAATAGCACTTTGACTTATAAACCACTTTATAGTGCTCTACAGCCTTCTCAAAGCGGTTTACAGAGTCAGCATATTGTCCCCAACAATTTGGGTCCTCATTTTACCCACTTTGGAAGGATGGAAGGCTGAGTCCCACCTTGATCCTGGTGGGATTTCATCTGCCAAATTGCAGTAGGAGTAGCTTGCAGTACTGCACTCTAACCACTGCACCACCCAGGCTCCTAAATGAAAGCAAGAACATTTATTTTGTGACACCAGAAGACTATTTACATTAGTATTTCACGACAGAAAAGTCTGCTAATATTGGCAAAATATCTCAATTTAAATGTAAAGTTAAAAATATTTGTGCATAAAATTAAAGTTTGTCATACTTTCTTTCCCAGCAGATCGCCAAACCAAGAAGAATGTTGAATGTGGTTTTCATAGCTGCAATGGGATCAAGCCTTTGTTATTAAAAATTAAAATATTGAAGGCCTGGATTCAAATATATTAATATAAACTACATCCATAATGAATTGCTTATGTTGGATTAAATTCATTACATGTGTGTGGTATGTTTTCCCTTCTAGTTATAGTAATAACTTTCAAAATAGAAAACAAAAGCAGACTCAGTCTGCTGGTTTTTAATCTTATAAGTGCTACCTGAAATTGATTGCCTCTGGTATTTACTCATATTTTTGTCAGATCGTGACAAAATTCAAAAGATAAGCACAAATATATACATATTAATTTTGTTGGTTTAAGAAATAGGATTTCTCTAATTTACTCATATTCCCATTCGAACTTTAGCTCTTTCTATTCTTTAATTTCCTGTTTCCTTAGGCCATCCATCTTTGCCATAAATTTTTTAAAGTGTCATGAACATTGTTTGTGCTGAATGGTACAATGCAGAGGTAAGGAATCTGGTGCCCTCTAGAAGTGCTAAAGTTCATTTCCCATAACTTGACCATTGGTATCTATTACTTAGTATGGAAAAGCTTTATAAAAATTAAGAAAAGCAAAGTAAAGGTTTCAAGCATCCTCTAATAGAGACATAAAACTTTACAACTTTGGTTTCAGGGAGAAACATGAGGTGGGAAATCTCTATTCTATAACTAGGATTCTTAGTTTATTTTTCTAGAGCCAAGTCTACACGAATTATAATTCAGTTAGGTGTAGAGATTATCTGACAACACAACAAATAAGAGAAATAAAAAAATATATATGACATCTCATTTTCTGTTGGCGAAAGAGGATGGCAAAAAAGATACTTAAAACAAAAGCTATTATTCCATGGTTTTCTTTTAACACCAACTATTATATAAGCTGGGTTCACTTACCTTAGTGAAGCACAAACAAGCTAGCCATGATTTAAACTAGGATAATGTACAAAACTTCTCCATTATGTAAAGCATGTGAAATAATTTCTGGATTAGGGCAAAGGTTGTCATTATGGATACTGTACTGCATAGCAATTATCTCATACTTGTAGGTGGGATGTGTATTTTGTTAAAGGAAGGTGGTACAGGTAGTCTTCAACTTACAATCATTCATTTAGTGACTGTTCGAGATTCAATGGCATTGAAAAAAATGACTTACGACTGTTTTACATACTTATAACCATTGGTCACATAATCAAAATTTGGATGCTTGGCAACTGGCTCATATTTATGACACCTGCAGTATCCCAGGGTCATCTGATCATCTTTTGCAATCTTTTGCTAAGCAAAGTCAATGGAAAAACCAGATTCACCTAACAACTATGTCACTAACTTAACAACTGAAGTGGTTCACTTAACAACTGTGGCAACAAAGGTTGTAAAATGGGGCAATAGCAATAGCTCTTAGATTTATATACCACTTCATAATACTTTACAGCTTCTCTCAGAGGTTTGCAGAGTCAGCATATTGCCCCCAGCAATCTGGATCCTCATTTTACCGACCTCAGAAGGATTGAAGGCTGAGTAACCTTGAGCCAGTGAGAATCGAATTCCTGAGAGTGAGCTGAATTAGCCTGCAATACTGTAACCACAGTACCACCATGGCAAAACTCACTTAACAACTAACATGCTTAACATCATATATTTGTGCTCAGTTGTGGTCATAAGTCGAGGACTATCTGTATTAAGTGTGGAAATATGTGACTATGTTCACAAGGAACTATGAAGAATTCATAAATGATACATAGGATAGTGAATCCACAATTTTATAGTCTTCCCACTTTATATCTTGAGAGGAAGGTGATACGTTTACCCAATATTCCATCCCATACTTAACCACATTTTTTCAATTTTCTCAATTTTTAAGACCCATATGATCTAAAGTAACATTGGCTGAATATGTTTGACAAAAGGAATAACTCTTAATCATATCTTAAACTATGTATAATGCAAACTGAGCCACTGAGTTAGAGAAATAAAGAAAAAAATCCTAATCATTTTTCTAATTCTTTTAAATCTTTGCAGTAAGATTTTCTTATATCAATTAAAGGCTGATTATCATAATTTAATCTGTGTCTTCCTATGAATTAGGTGGCTAATAATTGTTGCTTCAGTCCAGCCATCTTATGGGGTAAGTGGTACAAAGAAAAAAAATCTTCTTTTATTCATATGCATGTTACAAAATTATTTTTGAATCAATAAAATCTTACTGTGTGTGTTACTGATGGAAAATGAATAATAGCTTTAACCAATAAATAATTTGGAATATCTTCAATGACTTATTGTGAAACATAAAGTTGCTTGGACAGATTCCTTAGTATAATTAGTCAAATTAGCTAGCAAACATTTCACATTTACTTGTATTGAATATAGTGGGACTTTTAAGTAATATTTTTTTGCTTAAAGCTCAATATGAATGTTTGTCTTGAATATAATTAAAGTGAGAATTACTTCAATAGCATGTTTACCAAATCGTATCTGATGTTCTGTACAATTAAACATCAGGACAGATATTGCATTGAAACTAAAGCATTCTTGAAGGTAGGGTTTAGGAAAAAACTCTCATAGGCATCTGGTCTGAATCTTAAATTAATCTTAAAAAGGCGAATAATATTCCTAGGCAATGCCCATATTATTGTTGTGGACAATCTATTTATAATTTTGTTTTTAGAAAACAGATACTAATTACACAGTTTGGATAGTTTCAGGCTTAAAATATCTCCAACTTCAAAACTTCTATAGCTTATATACTTCCCAAAATAGAAATAAGTAATAAGGTAGCAAATAACAATTTTAAGCAAACTTTCTCTCTTCAGGAAACCTTTCCTCACTTATTCATCAGTATAAGAAATCTTGCCTAGTTGCCACAAAATCCCATCACATTTGAGAAACTTCTGAATCAAATTTTAGCTGCTGGTGACATCTTAAGAGAACTAAGACTAGAACATTTCCTGCAGAGGAAGCTCAAAAATGTAATTAATTTATTATTAAACACGTTACTCTAAGGAATCTAAGGTCAGCTTGCAAAGAATTTGATGGTTCCACAAAACTCTGGCAGTTTTCTTAGGGAGGAGCTGTAAATCGTTAAATGAAAAATAGTCAAAATTTTTGAGATTAATCTATGTTTTGACTATTCTAGCATTTTAATCTTCAGTGCAAGGTTAAACTGAAAAATAGCTTTCCTAGAATGATAATAAAACTGGGGGGGAGGGACCCATTTAACACTGCCTCAGAAGCATGCACCTAAAAAGCCAAAAAAAGCAAGGGATAGATTGATATTTCCCTTGAATTTTGCCTCAAGATAAAAACCCAGATGTCTTTTTTTGCATAACTGAAAATGCATAAGTATATATACAGGCTAAAGATCAAGAACACAAAATGTTTTGGAAATATTTTTGATAAGGAAAAAATGGCCAATTCATTTAATGAGAAAACTATGAAAAGAATCTGAGGGGCTCCATCATTATTTACTTTATGGAAGTCCCTCAAGGCCTGGCTACTATGTCATCAGGCATGAGGTTCCCAATAGGTCAGGGAGTTCTCCTCTATGACTACAAATGTATAATTTCTTACATGCTTTAGGGTTTGTTTGCTTTTTTAAAATCTTTTTAATAATGACTTTAAAAAAATCATTTTATATCTTTGTTGAACATTGCCCAGGGTCACATTTCATGAAATGGGTGGCCATATAAATTTGATATATAAAATAAAGAAATGGATGAATAAATAAAAGAACACCATGAAAATATAAACCTATTTGGTAATAGGCATAGAGTTAAATTACAGTGAGACACACAACCAGGTAAGTCAAGAATGCAAGATGCACTGTATCACCAATAAATGCTCATATTTTTTGTTTACATGCTGTGTGACTGAAATATAAATATGAAATTATAGCCAATTTTGTAGATTTGTTCACACATTTTATGAATATTATATTTACTGTACATATTCTGGCTAATATGTGGATGACAAATTAAATTGTCACTTACGCAGCTGATACTGTAACTCCAGCATATTATCTGATAATATTCCATCTTATCTGTTTGAAATTTTTATGGTTGCCTAAAAACTCTTTTAAAAGTGAATCCCTTCCCCAATGGCATATAAGAATCAATTTATGGGCATAAAACTGCCATGTTTCATATTATCACCTCACAGTAGCAACTTTCCATATTATATTTCTTCAGTGGTTTAAAGGCACAAGATTCATGCCAGAAATAGTTTGGCAGCCTTGTTCAAGACTTGGTTTATTCATTTTTGTTTAAAATCAGAACCCTCCCCCAACATCTTTCCAAAACGACTCTCTTCCTATAAAACAGTGCAGTAAACTTTAACACAGAAAATTTCAAAACTCCCAACAACATTTTGATATTTGTTTGGCTTGGGTTTTAGCTAGGGAATTGTGTTAACCAGTTTCCCAGCACTTCAAGGACAATTCCCATAATCTTGACTGATGTTTTTATAGGTCTCACACTTATCCTCTTTTACTTAAAATTATGCAATTTCTTGAATTTCATGTTCTTCACTGATTGGTTCCTATCTCTTTTGCCTTGTCTAGGAACTAATCTTTTTGTGTGTGTTTCTGTTTTGACTTAACTTTTCAAAAATTCCATTAGCATCCTTAGCTAATTTCCTGATTTTGTTTTTTTTCTTTTTGCTTTTTTATTAAAAAAATATGTAATAGCCATTTCATAACTTCAGTTGTCTAAAGATGGTCCTATTGGGGTTAATTTTAGATGTTTTTTGTACATGTGTGTGTGGGTACATACATACATACACACATACATACATCTAGTACAGTACAGAAATGTGAAAAATAAAATAATGCACACATACCAATATACTTATATAGGTTTAATGATTCTATAACCTTTTAACATTCTTCCTTACCAATCATTATCTTACCCATTATTTCTTTTATATTTAGTTTGTAAACAAGTTTTTTAAATAGCTTTATTGACGATTAAGCATTTCTAAGCTTCCAAATACATTTATATGATGTTGGTAAACAGATCTGAAATAGGACAACGATAACAACAGGAATATCTTGTAATTCTTCTTAGGGTTCATATACTGGACATTGTGGTGGAGAAGATTGTTCCATTTGCCGATGCTTTCCTGAAAAAGGCTCAAGAGTAAGTCTTAGTTTCCTTTATTTTGCCCTGCTTTTCCTCTAAATAGCTATTGAAATTAAATTTCAAATAAAAACAAACCAAATCATGCTTATCATGAATAAAAAGTAAGGAAAGATGCACACTGTCAGTAGACACTGTAGCAAGAGAGCCATGTTAGTTGATTTAGACAAAATTCAGAGAGTCTGTGTTCATCAGATTTGTGGAGCTATAGCTCTGAAATGCTCAGATCTTATAACAGAAGATATTAATCTTCAGTGGTACTACAAGATCTTTCTGATTCGTCTATCTCCATTAACCTGTTACCTGTTTCAAGAAAGATTTCAGAGCTATTTGCTCTTTTATCACAGTCTTGGGACAATGGCTTAAGAAGGTGGAAGCCAAAGATATCCATATTTTTAAAATAATGCAGATAATGCAGCCTTTACTTTACAAGCTGAATATCTAAAATCATTGGTATCATATGAATAGCTTTTTTCCTTCTTTAATAGTAGAGTTTAATACATGAATTTGTTAAATCTAAAAACACTTCTTTGCAGTGCATACTCATTTATATGTGGGATAATGAACCATATCATGGAAAATTAGAAAATGCCATGCTTGAATGAATGGGAATTTTAATTGCTAAAAAATGTAGTCTTTAAAATGTTAAACCAAGATCAAATAAAAGAGAAGCACATAAGGAAGCAAAAAATTGAAACTTAGTTCCACTTGCTGTTCACAGAATATATTAAATCACTATTATGCATAACTGTATCTTTGAACAAAAGTAAATTGAGATTGCTTACTCTCCATGTCTGATGAGAAAATTCATGTAATAAATCGGAAAAGAACAGTATTATTGATTTGATTGAGATTTGACTGCAGTCTTGCATTAATAGCCATTTTTCAGCCTAATTGAATTCTAAGGGCAGTGCCTTGCTTAAAAAAATGCAAATCTACCCCAGATTAAAAGATACAGAGCCCAATTACTAAATAATGATGGGGAGATTGTAGTACTCTGTCTATATTGATCTGAATTCAATCTCCCTTTTCATCATTAGCAATAATTATGATTTATTGTGTTGATCAAACTTACAGTAGCTTTCATTTAATCTTTGTTTTGAAAGAAATGGTAATGCACCCTGTATTTATGTTAATTCAAACAACCACGAATAGGAACATATGAGTGGGAAATAGGAGGAGCCAAAGGAGAGAAAGACTTTGTAAAGCAGTCTTTCATGTCATCCCGGGAGTGTCACATGATGTATTGGGACGTGATGCATCCGACCCATTGGCCAGGAGTTTGACAACCTGTTGTAAAGTCTTTGTAAAGAAAGAGTTTGTAAAGTTATCAACTTATGTTTAATCAATTTGTCCTATGAGAATATTGTATTTTAAAGAATACAAAATTTAAAATAATCATACAGGAAAACATTTTGGCTTTTGCTTTTCATTCCATAATCATTAGCCGTTTTTCTCTAAAACTAGCTGGGTTTTTTTTTCTGCTAAAATTCTGCATTTGTACTTTATGGTTTTGATATTTTTAAAAAAAATTAAATTCATTTTAATAGTTGAAAGGGCCACAATATGACCTGGTTTGCTACTATCCACTACTTTAATTTTTGCAGATAGAGTTAAGTAGATCATGACAACAAGCTGTCATTGATGATCCTAACAAATGATTCCAGATGTTTAGTTAAGCAGCTCTCTTGGGGTGTGATAAAGAACCCTGCAATTAGCAATTTCAATATAGGATTCAATAGATGAATTAGCCACAACAAATAGTACCATATGCTCTTTGGTTCTGTCCAAGGTACTGAAATATTTGCTTCCAAACACTTAATTTTGGAATTCTGACTATATATTTTTTTTTTCCTTTTTTCCCTGGTCTTTTCTTTCTTCTCACAAGAAATAGTGACATCTGCTGGTGACTATGTATATACATAGACATAGATAAAAAACAGATGTAGATAAAAAAAGCACATTTCCATATTTAGATGATGCATAGTATTGCTTCATTAAAAAAAATTAAAGAATATTTTCTTAATGAAAGCATCTTATTTTCAAACTGAGAAGTTTGATTTGGCTGAATTTAACAATCTATATTAGCTCAAGTCCAGAAAGTGCTAAACTAAGATTGGCTGATCTTGACATTGGAAAAGTTCCTGACTTAGACAATTAGCAAGTGTTCTGCTTTCCAATGGCCATCTAGATAGGTGCCAGATGGCTTTTTTTTTTTTTTTTTTTTTAGGATTCAAGATAATAGATTCATAGAATAAACTGCCCAAGAGTTTATTGAAATTATATAAATTACAAGAGACAGTATATCTAAACATCCTTTCTGCATACAGGAACTCTGAAACAGATTCCAGATGGACTCCTGGAATATAGCACTGTCCAATTTAGGGTTATGTTGAAGTTCACAATACTATCTGACTTCTTTTGGGTTAAATACTTTTTATAAATGAGAGAAGGTGATCTAATTTAACACCTGGAGATGCCGACTGTGAATACTCCTGGCATCTCTCTCTCTTTATTCTCTCTTTTGAAGATTTATACATTCATTGATTACTGCAATATGTTTGAGATAACATAAATCTAGGACAATGTGCACAATAAAGTCAATACATTATGAGGCAGTCAAAATAAATTCAGAGTGCAAAAGAAATCAAATAATACAATATGGGTGTTACAGAATAATATGGAGTTTATATAATATGCCAAAGGAAAAGTGGATGACGCCACTATACTTCATTGCCATTATTCCACATGAACACTACTATAAGCTGGTGGAATTTATTAGCATTAGGAGGAGATGCCAGGCCTACTTAACTGAACTGATTCGTTGTTTTCACACTGAGTGTGGCTTCCTTTACTGTCTTTATTTTTACAGCTGCCCTGAGAGTGAAATATCACAATGGTCACATTAGATGGGCTTAAATAATGAATGTTATAGATGTCATAAACTCATTCTTAGCAATGTTTCTACTAAGACAAGTAATACATGGTGTGCTTATGTTGAGTCAATCAACTATTAACCTCACTCTGGATTTTAGACTGGCAGTTGGCAATTCCATGGGTTGAATATGACCACTGAAAAAATAGCAATTCAAATAATTCCATTCTAATTATGCTAAGCACTTTCTTTATGTAGCATCTAATGTCTTCAGTTATTTTTAAATATATGGGAGTATTTGCTGATTGTGAGTTCCAGTCCTGCCCTCAACACACAGCCACTTGGGTATTTTGAATGAGTTTGTCTTCCTTAGCCCTAGGAAGAAGCAATCCGCTTTCTTGCCAATAAAACTGGGACTTATCCAGAGAGGGACTTGCAGGGACTTATCCAGAGAGTTGCCATGAATTAATAGTGATTCAAAGGTGAATGGATGCACATGCACACAGGGAGAGAGAGAGAGAGAGAGAGACAGACAGATAGACAGAGAGGAGAGATGTTAACAACAGGATAAACTCTGATTCGTACTCTTCTTTATACGGACCACTTTTTCAAATATTTTGAAATTAATTGATCTACATAAACAAAATAAACTCCTTGGAGAGATAAAAATGTAGAAATTGGAATGGACACATCTGATTTCTGAGAGATTCATTTCTGTTAAAACTTAACAGCAAATAGTGGTCTGAATTGCTCTGAATTGATTTCTATATTATATCTCTAATGTCCTTATTTTTAAAGGAGGAAAATATATGTTTAACTTGTCATAAAAAATGGCTACTTGTATACCATAATAAATACAGATGAAACTCAAAAAATTAGAATACCGTGCAAAAGTTCATTTATTTCAGTAATGCAACTTAAATGGTGAACCTAATATATGAGATCAACTCATTACATGCAAAGCAAGTTGGTTGTTCCCAAAGTGCTGGACCAAAGCACATTAACAGAAAGTTATGTGGAAGGGAAAAGTATGGAAGAAGGTGCACAAGCAGCAGGGATGACCGCAGCCTGGAGAGGATTGTAAAGAAAAGGCCATTCAAAAGTGTTGAGACTTTCACAAGGAGTGGATTGAGGCTGGAGTCAGTGCATCAAGAGCCACCACACACAGACAGATCCTGGACATGGGCTTCAAATGTCATATTCCTCCTTGTCAAGCCAACTCCTGAGCAGGCCAAACAACGGTCAGAAGGTCTATACTGGGCCTAAAGAAGAGAACAAAGAACTGGTCTGTGCTCCAGTGGTCCAAAAGTCCTCTTTTACTGGATGAGAGCAACTTTTGCATATCTACATTTGGAAGCCAAGGGACCAGAGTCTGGAGGAAGAATGGAGGGAGGCACCACTGCAAAGATGGTCTTGAAATCCAGTGTTGAAGTTTGCCCACAGTATGTGCTGGATCTTGGGGAGCCAATGTCATCTGCTGGTGTTGGTCTACTATGTTTCATTTAGTTCCAAGAAATCAATGCAGCATCTACCCGAGGACACATATGAGTTTTATGGGATGCTGAGCTTCAATTTCCAGCAGGAACTTTGGCACCTGACCACACTGCCAAAGCACCAAAAACCTGGTTTAATGACCGTGGGGATTACTGTGCTTGATTGGCCAGCAACTCACCTGACCCTGAACCCCATAGAGACATCTATGGGGCAATTGGCCAAGAGAAAAGATAGAGAGATATGAGACCGAACAATGCAGAAGAGCTGAAGGCGCGTTTTGAAGCATCCTGGTCTTCCATAACACCTCAGCAGTGCCACAGGGCTGACAGCTTTCATGCGCACGCTAGCCATTGAAGGCAGTATTGCTGCAAAAAGGGGCCCAAACCAAATACTGAGTACATATGCATGCTTATACTTTTCAGAGGTCCAATATTGGTTGTTATATTACAAGAATCCCTTGGCTGTTATTGAGCAATGGTAATAATTCTAAATTTCTGGAGATTGTGGGATCTGCTGGGTTTGCGATGAGGGCTGTAAGCGCATAATCATCACACATATGACAAATCAACCAGCTTGAACTATCTTGCATTTGGCAGTACGAGGTCCTATCGCTTTGCATGTAACGAGTCTATCTCATATATTAGTTTCACCTTTTAAGTTGCATTACTGAAATAAATGAACTTTTGCATGACATTCTATCATTTCGAGTTTCACCTGTATTTAAGATATATATTTCTGTTTCCTAAACTTCATAAATATATTCATCACAAGGCTATGATATTATATGTACATCTGTACTACAATATCATAAATAAAAAATATAATGCATTCAATGTTACATTACAGACCACGGAATATGAAATCTTATTTGAACATTTTGTTTGAATAAACTATTTCCTCCTCTGAATTCATGTTGTTACTGCTGCTCTTTTATTTTTTTACATGGAAATTAATCTGAATTATTTATACTTTGCAGGGGCAACCTGGTCACCCAGGAGTCCAGGGTCCAATTGGTGCTCTGGGTTCCATTGGACCTGTTGGTTTGCCAGGAGAAAAAGGCCAGAGAGGTGATCCTGGTCTACCTGGGCCACTTGGTGAAAGAGGAAACATGGTAAGTAACAGATAATAAAATAATTGTATTGTTACTTAGCAGCATGAAATTAAGGATATTAACTGGTGGTCTGTGAGAAAATTTTGGTGGTCTGCAGAGACATGTCCTCCCAGAGCACCCCCCCCCCAAAGCAATTAATCCAGGCTNAGTGCAGTCCTTGCTGAGAGCCAAGGAAAATGGGCTCCTAATAATCAGTCTGTTTGTGCAGGTGAGAGCTTGAGCTTTTCTGGGTTCGACACCCACCACTTTGGCCTCCACACAGGGAGGGACCCTTCTCTGCTTTGAAGCATTGGGAGAAACCTGGAGCTTAGCCCCAGAGAGTCCTCTTGTGTGGAGGCTGAAGGGGGGGGGGCTGTTGCCTTGTTATTAGGAGCCTGTCTTCCTTGGCACTCTTTTGATCTGGGCATCTGACAACCCCCTCTTCAGCCTCCACACAAGAGGACTCCCGAGACTAAGCTCCAGCCCCCTCTTGCTGCAACAGCACCATTATCTTGTCCTGGCCGGTGAGGGCTTGCTGCTTTTTGCACACTGCACCACCCGCAAATTTGCACATTACAGGTGCCAGCCCCTATGGCAGAATTTCCAACCCCACCATGGGCCAGTCCCATATTGCAGAGCTGCTGTCGTCACAAGACTGGCCCTTTTATCATCCTGGAGCAGCTCATCCATGGCAGGGCAGTGCACAGGCCAGTCCTGTGACTACTGCAGCTCTGGAATATGGGACTGACTTTCCCACCAACGTCAGCAAGTCACCATCAGTCAAAATTCATATTGGTGGTCTGCAGGATTTGAAATTATGAGTTTGATTGTCCCTGAGATCTGAAAGGTTGGAGACCCCTGGCATAAGACTTCTGGCAAATGTAACAAGTAGCTTCAAAAAAGTTACAAACTTTCGGTGCAGTTAATAGTTTATTAGCTGAGCAAAGGGGGAAGTTAGGAAAGTTCCTTTTGAATTGATTGAATGATAATTTCATGGACACATCCATGTAGAATTTTGGTGACACATCAATGTGGTTTACCATTGTTTTTTTCCAGGACTTCTTTGGCTTGATTTCAATCTATCCCCAAATCTTGGTATTCTGTAGTAGTCTCCCACCTGAATATAAATCAAATCCTCTTCATTTCACAATCCTAAGCAAGGTTGACTAAGTGTCCTCCCTGCTGAGGCAATAAGTGAGCACTTAGAGTCAAATGTCTACCTTTTCTGATTTGTTAGAAAATGGCAATTTCTTCAATCTCTGGCAGTGATTGAGTGTACTGCCTCTCAAACTTGTTATGGTGAGAAAAACAAATCAAATTATGCAAAATTGTTCTACAAGTCATTTTTAAAGTAAACTATATATTAATATGGTTTAATGTTGAATTTCTTCAGGGTCCAACTGGAGTTCCAGGATTTTCAGGTCTAGATGGAATGCTTGTAAGTATCCTGCCAATGTCTCCATATCATATAAAACTTGATATTTCAATATGCCTGTGTACTATGTTCATTTGATCTGACTGTATTTTAAAAAAGTGCACTACACTATGTAATTCATAAAAAAAAAATCTGCAGTGGTACCTCAGTTATGCAGTATCCATCCTAGAGATGTTTGTTGGTAATATACATTTTTCAGGGCTTAATAAAATAATCTATTTGATGGTATTTTAATGTGTGAGACACATCTCCAGGACAGTTACATCTTATGAAGAAATTAGCTAATAGAGAACTAACTTTGCAATGAGAATTAGCCCTAGCTTGAAGAGAAGGAGAAATCACTTGGAAAAATATCAGAACTTTGAAGGTTCTTATCAAACATTTTTGCTGTTAAAGACTGTTATACTCCTTGAACTGGGCAATAATGCAGACTAGTTTAGAACCTTGTTACCAGCAGTTATTATACCCACTCTATGAATGTTCTGGCTTCCCACTGAATTGTTTGGAACTCTCTACCAGACTGCAGAATTAATGAATGCTATTTTTTTTGAGTAAGGAGCATAGAGCATTAATAAGAACAAGTTACTACCTTTGTCTCTGAAACCACAACATCATTTTTAATCTCCTTTTTATTAAATAGAAGATTAAAAACAAATTGTGAATATAAGTAATAAAGTACACCAACGAAACTAATTTTTCCTATTGTTTTTATCTGAATGATTATTTGGATAGAAAACAGTATTAAAGTTGGGTAGAAATTTTCATAAAATCCCTACTGGAGCTGCCAGATGCCCCTCAAACAGCTTGTGACATTTGGAGCAATTAGCAACAGGAAGAAGAAGCTGTATGAGAAAATGACAGGAAAAGTATGACACCAAAGTATGCATACTCATATCAGTTTGTATTTGGAACCCCTGTTGATGTGTATAAACATTTGAGTAGAATGTTAACCATAGGATTCATATATATGCCTACTCTATGTCCAATTTGTCCCTCTGACTACCCATAGCATTAGCTTTCTGTTCAGGTACATTTATTCATTAAGGAGGCAATATTACCAAGTCAGCCATGCCCAAACTGGGTTTATGCCAGGCTTCAAATTTTAGATTGTTTCTAATTAGATTGGATATACACTTGACATCTTATCTGAGTTTTGATCCTGGATTTCAAAATGCAATTTTTCAATACAGACAAATGATGAGTTATTTTAACAGACATACAGAATTAATATTTTTTTCTCTTATAGGGGCTACCAGGAATTGAAGGACCCAGAGGGAAGCCTGGGGCAGATGGATGTAATGGTTCAAGAGGTGATCCAGGACTTCCAGGAGAAGGTGGATGCATTGGACCAAAGGGGTCATTTGTGAGTTGAACTTCACTAGATCTTATATAGTTTGTGATCAATTTATAAATGCGAATTATTTCTATGTCTATCTTCTTAGTGTGCTGGACTCACTTCATTGTACAGAAAATGTATATCAAGTTGTGTTTATATTTTAATATGCTCGATAATATCTTTAAAGCTGGTTTATGGCAAAGAAACACCCATTCAAGTGAATGAGTTTACTTTATGACTGGGGCATTTGCTTAAATAAAAAAGGCTGGAAAATTACTTTTTGGTCCCAACTACAGATGTAAGTTGAAGACTACCTGTACTTTATTGTTGCAGCTATTATGTGCAAACTCATAACTTTCTGTTTTTATCATGATTTTAAACATCTTTTACAGGGTATTCCTGGCCAAAAAGGAGAAAAAGGAAACTTCATATATACTTCTGAATTCATTCAAAGATCAACTGTGAGTGTTATATCAGTTTTTAAATAGTGCCTCATGATAAAGAGTTGTGTAAATAATTTTAAATATGTAAGAGCCATGACTTATATCTATAAAGATATAGTTTTAGGCAACATTTATATTATTAATATTAGGAAATTCTAAAATTCTAAAAGTGTACAGTGTATAACAATTTAACACATGCAGCTGCTGTGAAAAGGAATTTAATTCAGGTTGATTAATCATGAGCTCATTTTCAATGTTTTTTTAAACATAAGTATACATGTACATTTTTGGACTATATTATTATTTAAAAATGAAGACGACTAAATTACAGACTTTTACATTCTTTTTATTAGAATTTCTAAGTGGAAAATAAAATGACCAGATAAAAATTGCCTTTTAAAGTATATCTTCATTGATATAGTTTATTGTGGGGGTGAAATCTTATTCATAGTCATTTGAAAGTGAGTTTTTGTGGAACTTTGTATTTTAATTTGGAGTACATAAATATGACTAGACATATCAAAGTTAGTTTTAATTCTTATATGAAAAAATTATGGATTCTTAATTTAAAAACAATGATCTTATCTGTGTATTAATGATTCTCAGTCCAGTATAAGAATTGGAAAGAAGGTAAAATAAACCACAATGGAATAAAAATAATTATTTAAATTATTTAGGTAATTATTTAAATCATTTAGATAATTATTTGCATTATTTAGATATATAAGTATTTATTTTGGGTTTATTCTTCCTATGTAGCTCTTAGTTTCCTTTTTCCATATAAATAATTAAACTGTAGTAATTAATGTTACCAATAATGTTACCAATAAGTATTATATTTCATCTAACATAGTGATTCTGGTTACAGGGAGAAAGAGGGGATCCTGGACCTCAAGGCATGCCTGTAAGCTCCTTCATCAATTTGTATGGTGAAAATACATTAGTTTCAGCTTTTCCATCTAGCTTGAAATTCTCTGCAGAGATAGTAACCCAAATCACACTTGCCTTCCCAGTTATGTATGTGCATGCAAGGCTTAGACTTATGTGAGAATCTGCATTTGTTATAATTGATAACTCAGTTTGTTTCCATCTTAGGGATTCTTAGAATGGTTCCCACATAAAAGTTGTAATGTGTAAGCCATACCTTACCAACCCTTTCAATGAAGCTAAGAATCTACATTAATAATAAATATGAGAGACCATCAAATTGTTGAGGCACACCCTCTTTTCAGCTACAGGATTGTCCTCTTTCAAATTTCCACTTGTAAGGGTTTGTTTATTTGTTTATTTTGGCAACTAGACAGATTTCAGAGGGGGACAAAAGGTCTTCATCCTTTCATTGTGTTTCCTGCCTTCAAAATAACATGTTGTTGTTATGCATTGCAGATGTTCCAAATGATGGGCAAACTTGTGATTAAATTACTTCACAGTATTTTACTCATGATTGCAATCCTCAGAGAAATATTCATTTGTCTTTGTAGCATTTGTAACTTCTGACCAATAGCTGAGATGTTATTTTATTTATGTACTTTAATGGTAGTTAGCTTTTATTCTAGAACATTAATCATCCTAAAAATAAATTAGTTGGTTGTCACTAGTGTTTGGACTATTGTTTTCTAACTGTTCCTAACTGTTAAAGAATGATGTTAGTAGGTACATTATGAAAACTTGTGCATTCCTAACACAATTTTCTCCAGACAGTAAACAGAAAATTACTTGTTATTAATAAGCATAATACTGTGTGGTTGTGCAATCTGTACGTAGGGTCCTGGAGGAGAAAAGGGACCCAGAGGTCCATCTGGATTTCCAGGCGAACCGGGTGAACAGGTATAATTTTAACATTTTAATCTCTTACTTAACTGACACCATGTTAGAATCTGCCTGTCTTCTCTATCTCCTACTTGTTCTGCAGTCAATTTCATAGAAGTAACAGAGATCATCTGAGATTGGATGTTCCTTCCAGCCAATAATTCTGTTGGCAGTTTGCCCATTCTCTAGTAAATTTTACAAGCAAATCCATTTTTAATCCATACAAAGTTTATTGAAAATTATTTTTCTTTGCTTACACCCAACTATCCTCCTCTAGCAGTGCCAAAAGTAAAGCTTTTTGTCTGCAATAAAGACAATCAGGAAAAATAATTCTACAGAGGAGATGTTTGAATTGTGCAAAATATTAGTAGGGAAAAATATTAAGAACAAGAACAGGACGGAAAACTGTTTTCTTCACTAATATTTACAAATACATTGGATTTAAATGCTGATAAAAACCTCTGCCAACATTGCTTTCAACATTTGGGATTATAAAAAACTTAATCCAATACCTCCAGAGAGTACCATGTCTGATTATATAAAAATTCTTCTTTTCACAGGGTTTTCAAGGTCAACCTGGTTTACCAGGTGATCAGGTGAGAAATTTTTGTTCTTGAAAAATTTTATAATTTCCTCATATTGACAATTACTTTTGAAAATACTCTTCAATTTTTTAAAGAAAATTTTTAAATTTAAATCATAGTGATATATTTTCATTTAAAGGATATACCAATAGAGTAAAACTCTGATTTAATGGATCATGGAAGCATGGGACATTCTTTAAAACTGTAAATATATGATTTATAGAATTGCAGAATTAATCTAACTATTTGCAGTAAATCCTTGATTTAACAGACAAACTGACAAAGATTTACCGGACAGACAAAGATTTACCTGACACCAGTAAATATTTATGTTTTTCTCATGTGAATTTCATCTATCATCTACAATGAATAATCAGTGTATTTTCCTTCTTTTAATATATTAATATTTCATTAGGGGAATCCAGGAATTGGAGTGGAAGGACAAAAGGGAGAGCCGGTAAGAAAAAAATGGCAATTGGGAATTGAACATTGAAATATTTATCAGTTAACAAGAAATTGCAACTTCAGATTATTGATTTTTTTTCTTCATAAATTGAGCTGTTTAAAATTTTAAAGCAGTGAGTTTTTTGTAAAAAAAAAATGGGGAAAACACAAGCAGAACTTTGTTTTAAAAGAAGCATTAAAATGTATTGTCATTTTGCACAGAAAAAAATCTATTTAATCTTGTATTTAGTCTGAATAGAATCTAGGTTTATTTTCAAGTGAACCAGATCTAATTTATTCACTACTAGATCGCTTGTGACAGTCAAGATTTTTGAATAGTAATTGATTAGCAAATTGAGTATGAGTCAATAATTTAAATGTCTACAAATGTTAAATGCAGATTTAAACTGCATCACAAGAATTTTCCAGATTATAAGAAGCAGTTGTTCCATTTTATTCTGCATCATTAGACACTTATTGAGTATTTGTCCAGTTATAGGTATCATGTTTTAATAAGGATTCAGAAAAAAATGAACATGTTTATAGTAAAGCAATGAGAGAGGCTGAGAGGGATAGCATTCTTGAAAAACCTGAAATAATGTCAAACAGGAAACGGTCAATAATATTATCCATCATTCTAGAGTCCAGGATAAAAACAATCCAGTTCCAAGAAGACAGAATGTGACTTAATGTTAACCAACTGTCTGAAAACTGTTTCACTTTCCATTTATGTACTTTATGATTCTTGACTCTTGATGAATGTCTCTTTTCTTTTATGTATATTGAGAGCATTTGCATCAAGACCAATTCCTTGTGTGTCCAGTTGCACTTGGGCATTAAGGATTCTATTCTATCCTATTCTATTCTATTTAATTGATATTGCTTGGCCAACACTTGGCCAATAAAGGATTCTATTCTATTCTATTCTATTCTATTCTATTCTAGTCAATTGATATTTTCAAGTGGAACTAAACAGCTATAGAATGAAATTGTTTCAATTCGGATTCCTATTCATAATTGCAATCGGTTGCCTAAATAGCTTCTTCCACAACTATATTTTGATGATTTTATGGTTCTATTATTAAAAAAACCCCAAAAGTGTACAGTTTGTATCTTCAGCTAGCAAGGAAAAGCTGAATGCCTCAATTATTTCATTCTCTTGTGGGTAGATAAATTAATTATCTCTGATTTTTAAATATGTTGTACATGGAAAAAGAGATGATAGGAGAAAGAATTGTCAGAGGGGAGTGTCAAATTCTTGAGCTGCAGATGAGGGACTTGCAACTCACTTTTGTTCAGCCGTTCACTCTATTTGCTCTTTCCATTCTTTATAGGGTGATGTAGGACCTCCTGGATCTCCAGGACAGCCGTTACTCGTTGGACCGCCTAGTTCTAGACTATTAAAGGGAGAAAAGGTATGTACATTATAAATTTTATGATTGCAAGTCAGTAATAGGAGTAGTGCAGTGGTCTAGAAGTGGAGATTTATATGAATGTCACTGATATTTGTAAACCATCATCTACAGCAATGATAGGCAATTTGTGACACTTCAGAAGCTAGGAAACAGGCCTGATGGAGAGAGTTCTGGGAATTGTAGTTCAGCAACTTATGGAATACCATAGGCTGCTTACATCTAATCTGTAGGTTAATATTATGTATGAACCAGACTATTATGGATTATTAAATAAACAACAATTTAAACAAATCATGGTTGAGTGTAACAAGTAAAGTCAGCCATTATTCCCTGGTTGTAGCAAAACAGTTTCTAGTATAAAATAGATTTTTCAGAAAAAAAATATTTAATCTTTTCAATTTATACTTTTTAAAATTAATGCATTGCAGTACAGACTTTGACAGAAGCTAAAACTATACTATGTAAACAATATTAAAGCAAGAATACTTTAATCTTTAGGGAATAAAGGGAATGCTTGGATCTACTGGCTCAAGAGGATTGTGTGGTCAGAAAGTAAGTGACAAGTTTGCATGAATGAATAGAAAACATTCATTTCATTATGCTACTTACCAAGAATGCTAAGAAAGAACTTTTTAATTAAATGTATATTTACCGTTATGTAACTGCATTTTATCAGCTGTCAAGCCCCCTGAATAAGATGTATGTTGGATTTGACTTCTAATTACAAAACAAGAGATATTGGGAAATAATTTCATGGTCCCCAAATGGTATACATTGTTTTTTCAACAGAATACAAATGGAAAACCACATGTATAGAATTGGGGGAAAATATATAGAGTAGGATTTAATTAGGCAAGTGGTGTATCTAATTTAATTTAGTTTAAACATTTAATTATGCAATATTTTTCGAAGAAAAAGTGCAGCTCAGCTGTATATTTTCAAGCCAGTGTTTTTTGAAGATGTGGCTGGGGAATTCTGGGAATTGAAGTCCACACATGTTCAAACTGTCAGGGTTAAGCAACACTTTGCTAAATCTCTGAAAAATGACTAGGAAGATGCAATCCGAAACATTAATTGTTTTGGGTAACCCATTCGGGCCACCTGACTTAAATGGCGTAGTAACAATGGGTCTTTAGAATTAATACTCCTGTTGTTTCTTCAAAATTAGGAAAAAACATAGGCCCTCTTTAACAATATGCTCCCCTCTGTGGCTACAATCCTACATGTTACATTTGTTAATCTTATTGGAAGTAAATGGCAACCAATCTTGAAATTATATAACTGGTGTATTTTGAAACATAACAGGGTGCATTTGCAATTGGAGACAAGGGTGATAAAGGAATTCCTGGTTTTCCTGGAAAGGAGGTAAGAAATTCCAGAATGCTATCTTCATCTCATTTTAATGGTGCATTAAAAAAAAAAAGTTGTAAAAATTCTATTATCCTCTATATAGGATTTTTAAATGATGATTTTATGAAGTATTATTGCAGATTGATATTTAGAATGCTTAATTTATGAGCCATCAGTTAAGCATTGTGAAAGAGGCTGGCATTTCTATTTTAAATTCACATATACAAGTAAATAAAGGAAATTCTGCCTACAAAGGCTAATTTTATTTTCTTAATAAGCAAAATCTTTATGTAGAGCTGTGTTTCTCAAACTTGGCAAGTTTAAGATGTGTGGAATGGTTGGAGAATTGTGGGAATTGACATCCACACATCCTAAAATTACCAAGTTTGAAAAATATTAATAGATAAAAATAAATTTAACCAGCAGCCAAAAAATAAAAACATTGATTTTTAGACTATATTTTTAATGAATGAGTACAGCATTCCTTATTGTGATTGTGAAAGTATTTTATAGATTCTCATTTATTTAATTGTCATTTATACACGTCCATCATCAGGCCTCTTTTCTGCCACATATAAAGCAGTTCTAACTAATGTTTTGGTTCATTGAAAAATCTAAATAAAATCTTTACTTTTGCATTTTTCTTGAAGTACAATTTTTGTCACTCCTTGTACTATTTTTTCCCCTTAATTCCTCTAGGGAATTCCTGGCTCATATGGTTCTCCAGGTTTCCCAGGAAACAAGGTAGATACAGTATACTGAAATTGCATTGCTTATGTTCTGTATAAAATGGTTTACTCCAAATGTCTCAAATGTGATTGGCCAGAAAGGCCTGCATGGGGTTGGTTCACTAAGAACCAATCCAGGAGAACCGCCAAAAGGTGGCAAAGTCAAGTAATTGTCATTGGCTACAAGCCGGCAAGCAAGTCGTATATAAAGGCTGCCGCGGCTTGAGCCAATCTGATCCATTTGCTGTATGTAATGTAATGTAAACAGTAAAATACATTTACTGTTGGAACCCGGTCTACTTCGCGTTTTTCCAGACAGAACACTGGCAACGAGGATGGGATCATCCTAAAACGTGAGACTGTGCACGCGGCGAACTGAAATCCAGGCTAGAAGTGATGGCTGGAAATAATGCACCACCCGCACCCTTCAATCCCAATGAAGAGGATTGGGAATCC
>BHFT01009773.1:0-19417 GCA_004320025.1 Laticauda laticaudata
ATTGTTTGGTCTAAATGTCTCTCGTCTTTCTCTGTGCAAATGCCCCATAGATTCTCTATGGGTGTTCAGGTGAAAAACAGGGAGCTTTGGCTGGCCGAAACCAAGCATTATAACCACAGCTCACTGAACTCGGTTTTTTGGTGCTTTGGCATCGAGTGTAGGGGCAGGTGTCAAGTCCTGCTGGAATAAATGAAGTCATAAAGCTCATCTGCGGAAGGAATGTATGAGATGCTGCCAAGAGAATCTCCTGGTGGAGACAGCTGCATTGACCATAAAGACGTTAGAAGCAACAGTGATCAACACCAGCAGGATGACAATGGCTACCTCCAAATCAACAGACTGTGGAAACTTACACTGGATTTCAAGCATCTTGCATGTGTGTGTCTGGTCCATTGGTCCTGCTCAGAGCTCTGGGTCCTTGGTTTTCCAAATGAAGATGCAAGAAGTTGCTGCGTGCATGCAGAAAAGAGGAACTTTTGACCACTGCACAGCAGAACTAGACACAGTTTAAGCAACGAGGTAAGACCTTTGATGTTGTTTTGTTGTATCAGAGGAACGCAGTTTGAACAAGAGGAAGTATGACATTTGAAGCCCACGTCCAGGATCCATCTGTGTGGATGGCTCTTGATGCATTGACTCCAGCCTCAGTCCAACTCGGCTTGTGGAATAGTCCCACAATTGTTTGAATGGCCTTTTCGCTGACAATCCTCTCCAGGCTGCGGGTCATCCCTGCTTGCTTGTGTACCTTTTTTCTTCCACACTTTTTCCTTCCACATAACTTTCTATCATGTGCTGCTTTGATACAGCACTTTGGGAACATCCAACTTCTTTTGCAATTACCTTCTGAGGCTTTCCCTCCTTATGGAGGGTATCAATGATGGTTTTGTGCACAACTGTCAGGTCAGCAGTCTTTCCCATGATTGTGCTTCCTACTGAATCAGACTGAGAGACCATTCAAAGGCTCAGTAACCCTTTGCAGGTGTTATGGCTTAATTGGCTGATTAGAGTGGGACACTTTGAGCCTAGAAAATTGAACCTTTTCACAATATTCTAATTTTCTGAGGTTGTGGATTTGGGGTTTTCATGAGCTGTAAGCCAATAATCATCTCAATTAAGACAAACATCGGCTTGAACTATCTTGCTCTGCATGTAATGAGTATCTCATATATTAGTTTCACCTTTTACGTTGCATTACTGAAATAACTAAACTTTTGCATGATATTCTAATTTTTCGAGTTTCACCTGTGTGTGTGTGTGTCTGTGTGTAGAATCTCCATATTCAACTCATGTAAAATTAGGAATGCACTTTGAAAAGAAAACTGAGACAAAAAAGTTTAAAATGTGATAATGATAAATACATTTTGTCATGACTCAGTTGAATACTTAATAAATGACAAGATTTGAGTTTTGTTATCCAGGTTTCTTTGGTAGCTGAAATTTTGGGATGCTGTCTGACTTGATTTCTCTGGATTGTTTCAGCGATTTTTCAGGATTTCTCTCTTTGCTTCACTCCTAACCTATAACAAGTTTATCATTTGCTGATTATGTCTTTTGACTGCGGAATAAATAGAAGCATTAAACAGTTGTTTTAAAACCTTGAATAGAATACTAATGTTTTAGCTATTTTTATGAAACTGATTTTGGGGTTTTTTTTTTCTTCTAAAACATGCATCAACTTTGAGGTGGGCAGGTAGAACATTGTCTTTTGTTTCTTTGGAATGTTAAATTTGCTTATTTGATTAGAATATTAAATTTGCTTGGTGTAGACAAGAAAAAAATTCTCCTTCTCCTCCTCCTCCTCCCTTCCTTCCTTCTTTCCAAACTTTTCCTGATAAACTGAACAAAAAAAAATAAGGTTGCATTTTAAAAATTGGTGTGAAAGCAAAAATCACATAAAGCTCAAAAGGATCATTAAAGAATCACTTGTGTCTACAGAAACACTTAGCAGAAAAAAGTTACATTTAATGGACAGTTAAATGTCCCTAAAATATTTTAATAGACTTAATTGTAACCTTTCAGAAAGTTAAATCTTAGACATTATATTTTACTCACCTCAAATAAAGTATACAGTGACTAAACATAATTCATAGTTATACATTCAACCAATTTAATGTCTTTTTCTCTTAATGTCAGTGTGGTTGTACAAAAAACTGACATAAACTAGTCTGATAGATGGGAAGACTCTACAATATGAGACACAGTCCATCAGGCAAAGAAGTATAATATTGGGCATTATAGGATCTCCTACAACCTTTCATATACTGCTGCCGTTTCACTGTGCATCTGGATTAAGCAATGGAAATTAAATACAGTAAGCTACTGTAAATTTGAAAAAAAAATACCTACTTGACAATTGTATCCTTTGAATCTGGTGGAGCTTTCCTGAAACAGACATATTTATTTAGGAGCATCTAAATTATTGCTTTTTAGCAAAAGAAATAACAAAGAATTTGTGGCACTTTCCAGAAGGAGCAAAAAAAAATATGTATTACCAGCTATTCCATTTTCAAAATATCATGAAAATGTCTTACATCTAACACCAATTTTTAAACAATCATCTTTTTGCACAACTCCCCAAAGAGTCAAACTATTTTATCATGGCATTGAATTTATATGGTGTCAGAATAGAATGGACTTGGTTACAGAAACAGAAGTAATGTTCTCCTCATGCCATCTATAAAAACACATCTGCTTGATATTATTTGGCTGCCAGTGTGCAACTAATATAATTTTGTATCTAGTCAACAGTGTAGCAATTGCCACATTATAATCTTACTATAGATTTGCTAGTATTTCAAATCTTGGAACATGTAACTCTTCTGTTCTTTACAATAATTTTAATTTATAAATTGCCATCTACTTTAGAAATGTGATGGTTTTTAAGGAAAAAAATGTCTTTTCATACTTAGCTAACTGTGATTTTCTATTAGTTATTTAAAATAATTTTGTACTACACTCAGCATTATGGTAATGACATCTGTAGATGCAAGATTTTCAATTATTAACCTGAGGATTCAATAAAACACTTCATAAAAGGTTTGAACCACAGGTGGTATTCAGCAGGTTCTGCCCAGTTTTAGAGAACTGGTAGCAGAAATTTTGAGTAGTTCGGAGAACCGGCAAATACCACCCCTGACTGGCCCTGCCCCCATGTAGTCTCTGTCCCATAAGTCCCAGCTGATCATCTGGGCCTTCTCTTGTTGCCCTGTACAGAAGAACGGAGCTGGAAAGCAGGTTAGTGGGGTGGGGAGAGAATGGGGATTTTACAGTATCCTCCCCCCAGGAGTGGGGAGGGAATGGAGATTTTGCAGTATCCTTCCCCTGCCACCCCCACCAAGTCATCCCCACCAAGCCATGCTACAGCCACCAAGCCACACCCACAGAACCGGTAGTAAAAAAATTTGAATCCCACGACTGGTTTGAACAAATTCATTTATAATTTTTGCAAGTCTCTTTACATGCCCTCTCTTATATTATTTACATGTTTCCTTTATGGAACATTTATGGATACAAATATAGCATGAAACATTAAATTAATAATAATGCTGCATTTGTGTATATCCATTTCATTTACTGGAGCAGCTAAGCAAATAAACAATGTTGAGCTTGTTTGGTGTAGTTAAAGCATCATGGTAGGAACTGAAACTTCATAAATTCAAGTACCAGCTTAGGAACAAGGTCGGGTGGGTGATCTCGAGCCAGTCATTCTCTCTCTCAGCCCTAGGAAGAAGGCAATGGCAAACTACTGCTGAAATCTTGCCAAGAAAACAGCAACTAATGCAGGTAGCCATCAGGAATCAAAAGTGACTTGATGGAACAAACATATACAGACACACAGAGAGTATATATACTCTAAATCTACCTCAACAAATCTGCACATCATTTTATCCCATCGTGAACTTTTCAATAGGTCCTACTGCAAATATGAGGTGAACCAATTTCAAGACAATTTTGGCAATTCCTTGGGAAAACTTGAATTTCAAAGAAAATGATAACTTTATAATTTGACTTTATAATGATTTGCTTAATAAGATACATTTTAAGTAAATCATTATATAGTGAAAACATTATTATGACTGAATTTTTATATTATTTTAAAAAGTCATGTCTTGTATACAGTGAAAAAGTTTAGATGTTGAAAAAATTTAAAAAATTGCATTTTGTTATTTATATCTTTTTCTGCATATAGCTCTATTATTTTTAAATATTGTTATAATTTTCAGAGCATCAAAGAGATGGTGATTTGGGGGGACCATTTACAATGATGCTGTGCTTTTTGAGTGATAGGCATCATGATGTTGCTTCCTTTTGGGAAGCAAAATATATTAGACCAGTCTTGAATATTCACTTCCTTGGAATTCTCTTTCCCATTATTTTCTCCTTATGGACAGTCATGCTGAATTATACAAATTAGCTCCTTTATGCAATTAACTTTAAAAGAGCAGTGAAGTTACTTACTAAATAAAAATGTGTTTCGTAACCTCTATACTAAACTAAATAAAAGGGTAGTTTGGTGGCATGTTTGGTTTTGACATGACTAAGGAAAAAAGACTTCTTTTCTTTTTATTTGGTTTTCTTTAGAACACTGAGAAATCAGTGTTTAAACTGAAATAAAATGTATGGATTTTTTAAACTGTAGGTCAAAATTAGCATATCAAGTAGCTTGAGATAGAGAAATTCATAAGATGATATTTTGATAATAGGTACAGGAATATTTTGGAGACAGAAAATATTAGTCAAAGGAGTTATGATTATGAAATAATTTCTATTCAATATATAATATTTTTTTCTTGAGAATTCTACAAGAAGGTTTTTCTTCACACAGAAAATGTCATTGAAATACATGCTAAATAGAATTTGGATTAAAACTATCTTCTAACATGGATGTCATGTTAAAAGCACAATGTCTAATCCTAGCATTACGTACAGGACACTGCAAAAGAATATTATATGTAACAATTTCCTTAATTATTTATAATTAATTATTTTTTTCACAGTTAAATAATATATGATGTAATTAGTGGAATATTACTCTCACATGATAATTTAATTTTGGACAGAACTTAACTTAGTCGGAGAGCTGACTGAAATTTTTAGAATATACAAAAGAAGCTACTTTTTTTTACTCAGAAAATAATTATGTAATTCATCTTCACAAATGACTGATAATGGCCACTGACTTGGATGGCTTTAAAAATAATTGAAGAAGTTCAAAGAAGATGGTTTTGGTTAGGATTATCAACCTTGTGATTCAGTGTTATATCTGAACTGAAGATAGTTTGCCTCCAAATATTCACTGCAGAAGAACAATTAAAAAAAAAGCTTTGTGAGGTGGCTTTGGGCTGATCACTGTAAGAAACAAAATGCTGAACTAAGATAGCTTTGCAATATCTAGCATGTGTGTGCATGTGGGAGAGATTTTACACACACACACTCACACGGTTAGAAATAAATATATTAAATGGTACAAAAAGTCTTCATCACTTTTAAATTGAAAAAGGATACGTATGGCCCTATTTTTAAAAAAAAGTTTGATAAATGTGTTTTCACTATTGTATATGTAATAAATTATAATAAATTTTAATCCATAATTTCAAACTCTGCTGGAAATATTGCTCTGGGGATCATACTTATGTCCTCCACTGTAAAAAAAAAATGATGAAACAATTCATTAAGTTTTGAAATCGTTCTTCTTTAGCAGACTTGGTCACAGGAACCACTGCTTTCATAAGCCAATGTGTTGGTTCTGATATGTTGAAAAACATATTTGTCTCTTTCTTTTTTTCTTTCTTTCTTTCTTTCTTTCTTTCTTTCTTTCTTTCTTTCTTTCTTTCTTTTCTTTCTTTCTTTCTTTCTTTCCATTATTAGCTCAGATTCATGTTGCCAAGATATATGCTCAGAATCATAATATAGTAGACATACAAACTGAGTATAACTTGTAATTGTTCTGCCATTGATTCAGAGGAATGAAGAGTGTACCAATTATCTACATAGTTGTTTTCTCTTAGAAAGAAATCAGTATAGAATTAGCTTGATCCAAATTAAATTAAATAGGAATACATGTATTGATTTCAATATGTTTTGGATACTAGTTACTTTGCTTTGAATTACTAGGACTGTCTTTCATCAATATCCAAATCTCATGCATGCTTAATGTGTTCTGTATTGTATACATTTAGTTGCTGCCTTTAAAGCAATGTTTAAAATAATATTCTCAGGTCACTCTGTATCCATGATTTTGGCTCATTTTCAGCCATGAAAATGCCTGAATGGTGTTTTTGTGTTTTCATGTCAATTATATAAAACTGGAGCAAGGTTGGAAGGGGAGCACAGGGTCACACTGGAGTTTGTGGAGAATTTGTTTTTAAATTGGCTTTCCTCTTATTTCACCACCACTCTCAGCTCCTGGACATAATGAGCCCCTTTTCTATTCTATTCTTCTGTTGAATAAAAAAAGGATGCAATTTAGGGGTGCATCATATAGACGTACAGAGCCATTTAAGCAGGCTGTTAGAATCTTTATAATATAGCACTATGTGCTATATTAGCATTGTGTGATTCCCAACCGTTTTCCTTCTATAGTATGCTACTTCTGTTCTTCTTATAACATAGTCAAGGATTAAGGAGTCTTAAGGCCGTGTCACAGTGCCCAATGGATGCAAAAAGGACACAATGGAAGAGAAAAATGTTACATCCGTTGTTATCTGCGCTCAAAAGGGGCGAACATTTGCATAATTGGAGCGGATAACACGGACGCGGGGAGGACGCAGGGCAGATGCAAAGCGGATGCGGAACGGAAAGCCCATGCGATGGAAGCGGAGCGCCATCACTAGGCTTCCGGGGGCAAGGCGCTCAGCAAAGCGGAACGCGGGAACGCGAACACAACAGATGCAGAACGAGATTGCTCACACAGCCGATGAAGCGAAATCACAGCGGAAGCCTAGCGGATGCACAGCGGGAAGCAGAATGGAATATCTCGCCATTTGTGGAATGCGAGGGGGTATGCATTGCCGCAAGCCCCGCGATATACAGGAGAAGCCAGCTCGCCACGTGGCCCAGCATTTGGAGGCAAAGACCTGCTGCTCGGGATACTCGAGCTCCTTGCCTGCATGTACTCCCTGCAGCCTTGCTTTCCAGCCTGCCTCCAGCTGACCTCCCAGCCCCGGCGGCAGCCTCCCTGCCAGCCTTGCTGCACAGGCCTGCCTTCCCAGCCACCTGCTAGCCTTAGCTTGCCAGGCCTGCTTCCAGGCCTTCCCCTGCCCCGTCTCGCTGCCGAGCGCTGCCTCCAGCCTCCCTTGCCCAGCCAGTCTGTCTGCCAGCCTTGGTGCCTGCCTTCCAGCCTCCCTTCCAGCCTTGCTGTCAGCCTGCTCTCCGCCTGTCCTTCCAGCCTTGCTGGCAGGCCTACGTATTCCGCCCCCTTCCAGGCCTTGCTGGCAGCCTGTGCCTGTCCAGCGCCTCCCTCCAGCCCCGTTTGCTTGCCAGCCCTGCCCTAATCCAGACTTCTCTCGCCAGCCAGTCTGTCTTGCCAGCTTGCTGTCCTTGCCTCTCCTGCCAGGCTCGCCTGCCAGGCTTCGCCTGCCAGCTCTACCTGCCCAGGCTTCCTGCCAGGCTTCCTGCCAGCGCCCTCGGTGTCCAGCCTTCTTCGCCAGCCTTGGATGACCTGCCAGCCTCTTCCTGCCAGCCCCAGCAACCCCCACAACCATGCGGGAAGAAGGAAAGCCTCCAGCAACCTGCGCCGCCATCCGTGCGCAAGCATGGAAACAGGACAGGCCACCCTCTCACACCCCAGTGTACCGCTGAAGCTCATACGTCTGCTGGGGGCTTCTGCTGCTGGCGCTCGCTCTTTCTGTTCTGGAGCTTCTGCTGTAGCTGCTCCTGGCAGGTGGCTGTTCTGCTGGTACTCTGCTGATGGCCTGCTCCTGGTCCTGCTCGGTCCTGCTGGTCTCTGCCGTTCTGCTTGTGTCCTGACTTGCTCTCCCCTGCTGGTCCGCTGCGTCAGTGCTCCTTGTCTTGCTCATACCTGCTCCGTTACTGTCTCCTGGTCTAACGCTCGTCTCTGCTCGACTGCTGACTGCTGCTGTGGCTTCTGCATACCTGGCTTGTGCGACCTGCTGCTTAGGTGACTTACTCTGCTGCTGCTGATCCTCGGTCTTGCTGGCTGCTGCTAGCTGCTGCTGCCCTGAATTATGATCCTGGCTGATTACTGATCCTGCTGGTGAATCTATGCTGCATGATAGTGATGCATGGATGCTGATTTATGATCTCTGTTCCGGTGATGATCATGACTGACGATTGATGACTGCTGTTAGGTGTGGAGGAGCAAGCCCCTACCAACTGGAAGCCCCTCTGATGTGGGCCCATCTGGTGCTGCCAAGGAGGAAGAGGCGTAATGCAACAACGGTGAGAGGAGGCAGTACTTTCTTCAGGAAGGAACACAGGGGATTGGGATACGTTTGCCTTGGGAAGGTGGGCTGAGAGAGATGACTATCTGCCTTTAATGGCGAGAAGGACAACCGGCGTGTACGCGGACACCCAAACAGAAAAGCAGTAACTGCTTGGGAGAGAACGGCGGAGGAGTCTGGGCTTACCTCGGTGTGCTCCGTCGGCTGGTGGGACCAGCACGATTGCCACACCTAGGTACGGAAGCTGCACCTCAAAAAATTCTGGCCAGGCCCACGGTTAAGCTGACGGACAGATGAGTACTATGTACCATGGCCAAGTCGCAGCTTCCTTGGAGGGTGAGGTCCGTACCACCGTAGGAGCACAAGAGCCCCTCTGTTACCCCTCTCTCTCCGGCAGCCTGCTAGCGACCCAGTCCTCTTCCAGCCGAGAGTCAGTCCCCTGTCTCCAGGCAGATTTAGCATTGCCATGCGTTGAGAAACCCCGCGGGAAGCGTTCAGGCCACGTAGCACCGAGGAGAGACTGCCTTAGTGCAGCGGGAAAGGCAGCAGTCACTGCTGGCACCGACAAGCCGAACTCACTGGGGCCAGTATGCATATGAGCAACGCGGGGCATGCAGCCAACACCTCCTGGGGAGACAGGTGGCAATAGCGACCCAGCCATCGAGCCCTCTCACTCAGCTGCGCGACCATGCTGTCTCCTCCAACGCAACACCTCGTCCTCCATGCATGAATCAGGAAGCCAACCCGCAGAATGGCAAGCCCGATGGTCCGTAGCACAGGACCCATCCCGTCACCAGCTATGGGAGGCTCACCATTCACTGAATGATCCAAAGTCGAACAACGCACTCCTTCCACCATAGAAAGCCTCTTCCCACCAGTGAGAATCACTGGGATTTCTCAACTCAGACCCTCAGACGCAGGCCGAGACCCGCACACCAGTCGCTGCACGCTCGCGAAGAGAGGTCACACACCACGCTGCTCCGTCGACCGTCGGCAGAGCACCAAGACCGCTCACCACCATCGGTCTGCTTCATCCAACCCAGGATGATGTCGCCCCTCCCACTACAAGGCTTCCCACAGCCCCCTCAGCCTTACCAGGGCTTACAAGCTACCCGGGCGGTCCAGCAAGCACAGACATCAGCCCTTCCCCAGGCCAGGCACAGAGTCATCGGGTGACAGCCAATTGCCACCGGTCCAATGATGCCACGATCGCCAACCACGACAATAATGCCACCACGACGACCAGCGATGCCAGCCAACCAATGATGCCCCACGCCAGTCCTCACCCCGCTGCAGACCAGGGCCAGCCCCACTACCCTGCTCCTCTCCATCCACAGACCAAGCCCCCGGCCTCAGTACATCTGTCTCTCGGGCACTGGGGGCCTGCACACCACATGGCATGGAGGAATGATCCTCTCAGCATCACGGGGCTGACCAGCTCTCGACCCTTCCTCAACACACCGTCCCTTTGTCCTCTCGGGGACAGGCACTCCAACAACACCTCAGACCAGCACCTGCAAGCCAGCACCACCATCCACAGGCAACCTGTGTACCCTACACTTTAGATTGGGCACACACCTCCGAAGTGACCAAGAGGAGTGCCCACGAGACTGCGCTGCCTGGATATTTGTGGACTTTATTTTGGACACTTGGACTTGGGTTCATGTTTATTTTTACAGCTTTGTTATATATAATAAAGTTTATCTTTGTTTCAACACACTTGCTTCATTATTTTTTTTTCTATAAACTATCTGTAGGTGGAAACTTTTTAGAAATGGTTTAGCCTTTGCATGCCCAGTGGGATGGCGTTAACGATAAGCACGTGGGATGGGGGACTACCTTGGGATGGGTTTAAGTAGCTATGGGATGGGAACGGATACGCTGGTGGAGGGATACCTGTCGGACAGGGTTACAGCGTGCCATGGTCTAGGCTGATGGTGAAGGCGATACCTTGGGATGGGCAGCCGGAACCTGTGGGCATGGTTAAGCATAGCTTTGTGAGATGGGAAGGGATACCTGCCTGCGCGATGGGCAGGGCATAACCTGTGGGAATGGCAGCGATACCTGTGAGATGGGAGGCCCGATACGCTGCTGGCGCCATGGGCAGCGCGATACTGTGCGGACTCGCGCGTTAAGTAAGCTGCTTGGGATGGGAAAGGCGAGATACCTGTGCGGATGGAAGGATACCTGTGAGATGGGAAGGGATACTGTAGCAGAGATACTGGCTCGGGCAGGGACTTCCTCCTTGGCGCATGCGGCTGTCAAGATTAGCTGTGGGATCGCATGGCGAAGCGAATACATATGGGATGGCGGTATATAGTTGTGGGATAAGAAAACCTCCAGTGCAAGCATAGTGGACTGTAATGGTCCCCCTTCCACGGTGCCACCCCTAATGCCCTCGATTATCAATTTAAATGTAAGCATTGATCCACACAGTCAAACATTAAAACACAACTCTTTAATTAAACGCCCTGTTGTCATTGTAGGCAACACCCAAACATAATGGGCCAATCTCAATCAGTGTCGATGAGACAGCGCTGAAGGAAACCAATCCCATTAAGCACTAACCTAACAATACCTGTCTTGCCACATCCCACCGCTCCAGCTGCGGGAGTCTGCGACACCAGTGGCTCTTGGCAGGTTGCTGCTGCTTCTTTCTGGCCTCACCGTGAGGTTTCTGTTGGGCCCTTCTCACATCCTCCAGTGTCTAATTCAGTTTTTGCCCTTTCCGCTCCATTCCCAGGCTTCCATGTCCCCAATTGTCTTGCTGGACGGCTCCACGACGCACTGTTCTCGCCACAGAACCGAATAGCGGCACGTGGGCAGTGAGCATGTTGCAGGATCGCAGCAAGACTTCCACGATCCTCCTCTATGACCTGTGGGCGATGCCTGAATGCAGGTGGTGAGAAAAAGTACCTGCAACCTTTGGCGCAGGATGCCCTGGACAGCCTGAGTTGGAAAAGATCCTCTCTTCACGGGGTGAAGTATTTGGAGGTGTAGGGCTTCTATGAGGTAGCGTTGTGACGGAAGAGAAGCCGACGTCATCCCCCCACGAATGCAGTAGGGGGACATCTTGCGTGTCAATTGCTGGCAGCGGGTTGGCATGGCTGGAGGCACCACCATGAGGTGCTTTCCAGCCCCTTCCTTCGCAGGTTGGACGTGCGTTGTATACCTGGCATCTCGAAGATGAGCCGTTGCCGTGAAGCATCGAGTGTACATGATTTGTAGTCCCAGCATCGACCATGCGAAGACGGATGATGCTGAAGAAGCCCTGGTAGTTGTGATAAGTGGACCCTGAGTTGGCTGCGCTGCTTTGCAGGCCATTCTGCATTGCCATCTTGGCTCACAGGCAATGTGGGGGAAGTTCTCACTTCTGATACCACTGCTCTGCAACTTTCTTCCATCCTTCTTCAGTGGAGGGCACTGGAGGAGCTTCCTCCGCGGTTATTCTTCGATGTGGCGCTGCACCACTTTCTACTGACAACAAAGCCTGATGTGCTGGTCACGGTTGCGCACCCTCCAGCCATGCTGCATGCTCCTGTAGGTCGTCCCTAGCCAGCGTCGGCCGCAGAGTGAGGGTCACCTTGAGCCCTTGGTTCCAGGCTGGGTGGAAGTTGGGCTGTTATGTGACTTTGTCACCTGGGGTCAGGCACTGCACAGTTCGTCAAACATTGGCTGGAGGCCATCCTCATGAAGTGTCGGAACGCCCCGAGTGTCTTCGCTTCCTCCGCAGCTCCACCATCAGCTTGGTCGTAAAGTACGTTACTGTGCTTATCTGCGCAACCATCTTGGAGCCAGACTTTTTTTGCGGTGCCTCACTTTCTCCCGTAGTACTGCATCACAGAGGGACTGTAGATGGTTTCGCAGTGTTGCAAGAGGAACTTTGGCTGCCAAAAGGACTTTCATGTGAGATCCATGGTGGCACCATGAACTGATGCTGGTGGAAAAGAGCGAAGAAGTCAGATGAAGGCTGCAGAGTCTTGCCACAGCTGCGTCTGTCTGCCGTCTGAAAGTGAGATGCAGAGAGTTGCTCCCCCTTTTGAATGAGGCAGTAATGTAGGTCCCTTGCATCCTCTAGGCATCCTGATAAAGACATCCTTATATTCCGAGACTAGGTCCCTCGTGACGGACGTTCTTTTACCTTTTTTAAACGCCTCTTGTTTCTGTTCTGCATCCGTTCTTGCATCCATCTGCATTCCGTTCTTGCGTTCGTTCCCATCCGTTCCGCTTCGCTCCCTGCATCCAGTGATGGAGTGCAACAGAATGCGCAAGCGGAATGCCTAGCGAATATTAGCAGATGCGTAATGGATGTGTAACAGATGCGTAGCAGAGGCAGAATGGACGATTTGGATACATTTTCCGCGCAAATTTTTTGAGCAGCCAAAACTTTTGGAGCGATGAAACGTCCATAAACGGAATGGCTGGACGGATATAGGGGAAGCAAAGGAGGCAGTGAGTACATAGCGCTTATCCATACGGATGGCAAGCTTTTTTGTCCGTTTTACATCCTCTTTGCATCCGTTGGTGCAGTGTGACATGGGCTTTACTTCTAAGAAGTGCTATTTTTCTCTTATATCCTACTGCTTAACATACAGAAGCTCAAATTTGACATATTAGCTTGTCCCTTGATCACATTACCAAAGCAACTGGGTTAGTTCTCTTGGAGACAATCGTAAGGAAGTAATCTTAACAATGTGATATCTTCTTTGAGGAAAAATAAGACTCAAGTAGTTATAGGGAAGAAGAATTTTGATGACAGTTTTTACTCTATCTGCCAAATCTGAGTACTTCTTATATTTGCGTAGCTTAACTTCCAGAATTCTCAAAAGGTTCATGGGTGGAGAAGGCTGCATTAAGATACTGTTTAAGAAAAGTGGCAAGAAATAATAGGTAAAATGTTATAAAGTTTGGTCAGCCATCTGTACTGGATTACAACATTAAAACATAAATGGGTTTTTGGAAATGTAACTCTTGATGCATGATTTGGATTCTCTAGGTTCTTATGATTTTAAGTCTCTTGAATATAATATTTAAATAGAACTCTAGAGGTCTTTATTGAACATTAAAGCAACATAGCACACTTTCTGATACTGATATATTTTGCTGATTACTGATGGTTCTTCAATATTAAGACAAAAATATTTTCCCAGCCCTTTGCGGGGATTATGTGGGTTAAACCTTTTTGCACTCTAAAACATTGCACTCTACCATTCAGCTATTCAGCCTTCCCAGAATGTCACCTAATATTGCTTTAAACTACATCAAAGCTAAGGATGGAAAGTACAACATGATGAAGGCTTGAATCATTATATTGTTTTTCAGTTGATAACAATACAGAAAGTAACTTTTTAGACATTTTCTCCATATCATAATTACAATTGGAAAAAAATGTTACTGCAACTATTGCTATAGTGCTAAATTGAATAGGAACCAATTCACTTTTGCATCTAATGAATTTCACAAGATGCTTCCAGGTTTGAAGCTCTAAATCAGGGCTCTGAAACTCCTGGCCTGTGGGCCAGATGCGTCACATGTTGGCCACGCCCAGTTTAGCAAAAGGGAAAAAGTCCTGATACATCTCGTGACATCATCATCACGATGTGAGTTTGACACCCCTGCTCTAAATGAACTGAACGTATTGTCATCTACCTCTGGCTTTGGAGGTCATTAATCTCTATAATCTAGCAGGCCAACATCTGTCAGAACAGACACTTTTTTAATAAGAATCTCCATGCTTCTAGAGAAAATGGAAATGTAGCATTGCTAGGACAAACAATGACAGTGTAGTCAGAATGTCAATTTATGTATGTAAAGCAAAATGACAATAATTGACAAAAGGATTCCCAGAAATGTACATCTTAAATGAAATAAATTGCATTGCATTTGTAGATAAAAGTGAAGCAGAAGTGTCAGGTTTATCTGTATCTATTGTCTATCTACAGTATCTATCTATCTTTCTATCTATCTATCTTTCTATCTATCTTTTTATCTATCTATCTATCTATCTATCTATCTATCTATCTATCTATCTATCTATCATCTATCATCAATTCTCTCTTTATAAACATCTGGCTTCTCTTTTCCAAAATGGTTCAGTCCCCACTACTGTCAATCTACAGTGAGAATGCTTTTCTCCTCTTGTCAGAAGTTGGAGTTGTAACAATGGGAAAAAAAAAAGGATGATAATCAATTCAGAAGACATTTCAAGAGATGAACCCAATTAACCTGCTTGTTGCAATCTTCATTTTATTTTATTTTTTCCTGCAAAGCTTGTTACTCATTTCAACTATGGCACTGGCTTTAAAATTTTGAGAAGGGCTGGATTTTAATGGATTATTCTCAGTCCTAATTCTTCATCAACATTCTCAATGGAATGCTTCACAGCCCCTTTAATAAAGAGGGGAGCAAAGGACATGTATATGTTAAAATTCATTTTATGTTCCCTCATTAACCTAGACATTAATTGTATTTTAATTTCTTGTTACACCAAAGTTTTACACTTCATTACATGTCTCTGCCAATAATTATGGCCTGTATTGATTTTCTGCCTTTTTAGGTGTTCAGGAGTTCTTCCAGACTTGTCTCTTACTGGATTGTTTTTCTCACCCTCAGATGACATTATTAAGTTCTGGAAAACATGGTAGAGATTGTTTTAATTTGCTGTTCCTTTATCTTCTTTATCACCTTAGGAGTTAACAGTCAGATTGATAGAAGTTTACTCCCTTCATTTTCAGTATCATTTCAATGTCCTTCCTTTTCCAACAAGTCTTAAACTTGATCAGTGATTAATTTCTTTGTATTGTACAACTAAAATGGCCAGGTGGGAGTTGTATATCCATCTTACACAGACTCATAACTTTTTGGCAACTCTTTGCATATATTTCTGAAACTGTTCTTTATTTGCCATTCCTCCCTTAACCTGATCTTTTCACACATAGTTGATTAACTAGGCATATATATAGACATGCTTTCATTTGTTTTAATATTCTAATTTGGAGGATCACAATTTGAGTTCTCAGAGCCAAATACAAAACATAAAAACTTTGAATTCAATCTCAGAAGTGCTACTAAAGTTGCCACCAATTTAAAAATTTCAACATGCTAGCAAGAAGAAACAATTGCATAAAACCATGTTATCTCTAATTAATTTAGTTTAGAGTAAGTGCCACTGTTTGTTCAGGCCCCAGCTGAAAGCTGAACCTTGTATATGACTCAAGGGCCAAGTTGTACACTTCTATTCTAGTATATAGGTCCTATGAATGCAGTGTGGGTGGACTACATCTGGATTTGGATGCAATTGTCCCACCTGCTTCTGAGTGCATACATAAAAATAAAACTAGAAAAATCCAACAATCTTGCTGCATAGAGCTGATGAGTAGGCAAAGAACCATGAGGATGGGGAAAGTTAAGTTACTTGATTCTAATTGGAAATAGGCTGGACCAGTGGTGGGATTAAGCCTGTTGTTAAACTAACCCCACCACACACACACACTATCAAAGTGGATCCTGGGCACTGCGCTGCAATGGAGAAATGGGCAACGGAGCAGCCAGCATGAGGGAATGAGAAGGCTGCTTTTCCTCTTTCTTCTCCCTGCTCCTTCTTCCCTTGTGCTGGCCACTCTGTTTCCCACTTCTCCACTTTGATAGAAAGAGTGGGGTAGTTTAACAACCAGATCACCCAGGGTCAAGCTGACTATCGCAGGAAGCTTGTCCTGCATGTGCGGTAGAGCTGGAGGACGGGGATGGGCCATACCTCCCACAACAGCCAACCTGACCCTGGGCAAACTGGTTGTTAAATTATTTGAATCCCATCATTGGGCTGGGCTGCATTTGTCTCCATGCTTCCAATCAAACTGAAGGATGGTTTTTGGGGAGAGTTGCATTTTGATAGAATAATGAGGTGACATTTCAAAATAATTATAATCAGATACTGAAGGGATTATTTTTGTAAGGGGAGAAATGCAGCAAGAAAAAGAGGATGATTTGTTTGGAACATTCACACAAAAGTGAACACATTTCTTTTACAGGAAGAAAAAGTTATGCAGTGCTACTTGTCTTTCTGGGTGAGTGAATTTCCTTCAGAATGCCAGCAAACTTTCAAAACACTTTTGCTTGGTGCTGATTTTTTTTCAGAGTTCTCAATTAGCTGTTTTTCTTGCACATGAAATTGGAACATTACAAAACTCTAAGTGAACTGTTTCTTATTTCTGAATTTTATTCAGAGCATTGTATTAAGCCTCTGCACTTCTGTGCTGTGTTGATAAATTTGCCACATTCAAAAAAGAAGCAAATTAGATGTGCAGCTTCCAATGCAGAGCAGCCTTCACCAATCTGATTCCCTCCAACAGTAGGACTAAAAATTTTGTCAGCCCTTGATGCTACAAAGATATTCAGCTATTTCTTTTTAAATGGAGCTTAGTAATATTCAATGCTTTTAACTGTGGGGTAGAAATTATTGTTGCATTTAATATTGATCAATATGATTGAGGCAGCAATATTTATTTCAAACAATCCCAAGTATTATCTCTTTTGAAATGAATATTTCTATTGAAAGAATAATTCTTTCATTTCTCAGTTAATTCTAATGAACAATTCAAGAATAGCAGTCCATTATTTAGAATTCAAATACTTGAAGAAAACATCTGCCAAAAAAACTTGAACAAATGAGAGGATTCTTGGGTTCACAAAGAATTTGTAAAAGTATAGCTAATTTCCACGAATTGTGTTTTTTTTTAAACTTTTGAGAAAAGGGCTTTTTTTCCATATCTAAGTTCAGAAACAAAAATAAACAGCATCTGGAAACAGCTTTTGGCAATTTAGCACCATTGAAAGCTCCTTCTTTCACACAACCTTTTAAATCTCATTTTAAAGATAAATATCATCATGCAGTTTTATGAATTTATGACTTGAAAATTACTGCAGATTCCATGACTTGAATATATATGAATATTTGTTTGTTTTCATATTTCCACATTCCAGCCTTTTTGGGAGGGGGAGGCAATTGGGGATGGTACCAGAGGTGGTATTCAGCAGGTTCTGAGCCGTTCTGGAGAACTGGTAGCGGAATTTTGAGTGGTTCGGAGAACTGGCAAAAATGGAGATTTTACAGTATCTTTCCTCTTCCACGCCCACCAAGCCATGCCCACAGAACCAGTAGTAAAAAAAATTGAATCCCACCACTGGATGGTACACTTTGCATGTCATCAAAGTTAATGCAGTGCAGATACACACACACACAAGCACACTTACACATATTGCTAAATGAAGATTTAGATGTTGATTTTATCCTATATAAACTTGTACAGTTACAGCCACTACAGTGAAAAAGTTGGCAGTGAAGTGTTTCACTTCCTATGTTCTGTTCTGTGGAGCAGAAAGCCTACTAGATATCTGAAAAGATGGTCCTCCAGAATGTGACATTTGTAATCAAAATCAAAGCATTAGGTTATTAATATTGTTAGTGTTACTTATATATGTTCTAATTAGCCAAGGTAGATAGCATTAAAATGAAATGCTATATACATTGATGTGTAAAATAAACGTGTCCAATGCAGAGAAGAAAACTGATTCAACTACTTTGTAGGAATATAGTAATTACATCTGTTTTTTAGAAGTATTTGGGAAGGAGAATTAAAAACAAAATGCTGGAACATATTTTAATATGAGGGCACTCTCTATGAGGTAGATTGATTTGAAAGTGATTGATCCAGCAGAACTTTGCAAGTTCCACAGACAACAAAAAATATAAACATGGGTCTTGGCATTCACATTCCAATCCTTTACACTAAGATAAACTTTACACTTTGAAATCTGGCTCCTTTAAAAAAAAAATTAAAGGCTTCCTCAACTTTGTCAGGTACAATGTTATTTCCAGAGGTGTATGGATGTTGAGCTCAACTGGTGCACACACATTGTCCCAATTTATAATGCTTGAATATTCTCCACAGAATTTAAAATCTAATTTTCTAGGGACATAAAACACAGCCATGGCCATATTAGTTTATTGAAAAGGCACAAAAGAATGTGTAAGCTTTCATGTTTCAAGAACAACCTAGGGTTTCTGCATCAAGGTATCTCCCCTATACAGACTTTTGCCCTCTAGATATAAGACCTTGGGAACATTTTGAAATACTTGAAAAGGTCTTTTGGAGAAATATGAATTCTCCATTCTATTGATTCATGGCATCAATGTCTAACAGCTTCCTACACTGCAAAGGGATGGCTCAGGATTAAGGGAATTACCCAGCATGATCCTATGCTCCAATCCTTTAAAATAAGAATAGGAAAAGGGCTCCATATGGTTTTTCATAGACACCTAGTTGGACATATTTCACTACTTTTGCAAAATGGATTATCTTCCATTGCAGTTCTAGAAACGATTCATAATGCTATAGGTTGTTTTTTTCCTCTGTTTGGCAGTTCCTTACTGTTTCTCCTTTCCTTTCTCTCTGAAGTAATTTTTTCTTCTTTAATTACATTAATGTTAAGAAAAGGAGAAAAATATCCTGGGGATTCTTGTCATGTTATGCTAATATATCAACTGACTGTGAAGAAAAATAGCTAGCTATCCATCACTGTGTACTTGAAAAGAAGTTTGAACAATTATATATTCAGGCTTCGTGTTTTAGTCCGTTTCTTATACTCTTCTCATGTAACTTGTTTCAGGAGAACATTTTTCACCAATATTCTCACTGAGGTACATTTCATGCCACATTTCTCTCATAAAGCATTATCACTGAAAATAGAGAGAACATATGTTTTTAAAAAGCCCTTATTCTTTTAATTTCTGTTCAATTGCAAATGTCATTTTTTCCTTAATGAAAATAATATTGTAATAAAAAGAACTCGATACTCAAATATTTTATGATCAATTTAACATGGCAGCAAGAATTCAATGCTAATTTCTCAATGCCACCTTCTTTTTGAAGACATAAATGGCTAAAATACAGGGTTATTTTAGAAGACATCATATATGGGAGTCTCTGTGGTTAAATTGGGAGAAGATTAAAAGACAA
>BHFT01009774.1:0-30340 GCA_004320025.1 Laticauda laticaudata
CATAAAGAAAAGGTACATTCGTTAAGAATCAAGAATCATAACGTACAACACTTAATGATAGTCATAGGATACAATCAGCAATCAAATCATACACTAATGTATTGAGATCATCATCTATCCCCTCATCTAAATCACTGATGAATATATTGAAGAGTACTGGGCCTAAGACAGAATTTTGGGGTTCACCACTGCATATTTCCCTCAACGTAGATGCAATTCCATTCAGCACCATACATTGAGTGCGGTTGGTCAGCCAGTTATGAATCCATCTGGTGGTCATATTGTCTATCCCACATTTTTCTAGCTTATCAAGAAGTAGGTTGTGGTCTACTTTATCAAATGCCTTACTAAAGTCCAAGTAAATTATTTCCCCATCTTTTCATTGGTCCACTCATTTTGTCACATTGTCATAGAATGTCTGGCATGCTATATTTAGCATGAGCATAAGATTTGTCTGGCATGCTATATTTTTGAGAAACCCATATTGGCTTATGGTTATGACTTTGCTTAGTTCTAGGTGTTTTCCCATCGCTTGCTTGCTTATTTTTTTCCAGGATTGGTATCTGGAAAGATCCTGAAAAAGATATTCAAGCAACTGATCTGTGAACACCCAGAGACAAGCAAAGTTATAACCAGTAGCCATCATGGGTTTGTCAAAAGCGGATCATGCCAATCTTATTGCATTCTTTGACAAAATGACCAAAGAAAAATGCAAATTAAAATTTAAATGTTCCTTTGCCAAATGCTGCATACTTAATACAGGTAGTCCTTGTGACCACAACTAAGCCCCAAGTTTCTGTTGCTGAGACATTTCGTTCAGTGAATTTTGCCCTACTTTATGACGTATCTTGTCATAATTGTTAAGTGAACCACAGAGTTGTTAAGTGATTCAGACAATTGTTCAGTGAATCTGGCTACCCCATTGACTTTGTCAGAAGATTGCAAAAGGGGATCACATGATCCTGGAACATTACAACCATCTTATATATGAGTCATATATGTCAAGCGTCTGAATTTTGATCATGTGACCATGGGGATGTTGCATTGGTTGTAAGTGTGAAAAATAGTCATAATCACTTTTTTCAATGCCACTATAACTTTGAACAGTCACTAACTGTTGTTAAGTTGAGGACTACCTGTACATAAAAGCTAAGGGAAAAGCACACATGTATGTCAGTAAAGCCTAGAATAAATATCTCTTTTTAGTTTCACCTCTAACAAAAGCTGCTGAGTTTATTTATCATCTATCAATACATTTGTGCAAATTTTACCTTTAACAGTCAATACAGCTGAAGTTTTCTGATCTCCACAAATACAGGTGTAACATCCAGCATCCTCAACTTCTAAATTGTGGATTACCAACTCAGCGACAGATGCTTCCTGTCTCAATTGGTATTTGTCCCCTTTTAATTTGTTTCCTTCCTTCATCCATTCCACAGGAGCAGCCTTGGTGAGCTCACAATGCAACATGGCTGTTTCATTTTCAATGGCTGCTACATCCTTCAGTTCCTGTTTGAATTGGGGAGGTAGGGCTGAAGGACATAAGAGAAGGGAGTGAAGATTATCCAGGTGTAGATGGACTTTGGGCAAAGTTTGGTCAGAGGTAAGGAAAAGGAATTGATGTGAGAAAAAAACAGAGTATGTCCTTCTCTTCCTTTCTTTATATTTTTCCCTTCCTGCCTTTTTCACTGTTGTCCTTCCTTCCTTCTTTCCCTTCCTCCCACCCTTCCTTCCCTGCCTTCCTTCTTTCCTTTCCTTTCCTTTTCTTTCCTTTCCTTCTTTCTATCCTTCTTCTTCCTCCCACTCTCCCTGTCACTTTTCCTCCCTCCCTCCCTTCCTGCCTGCCTTCCTTCCTTCCAACTTTGATAGACAAACCACAAGACATCAACAAACAAGACAAAAAACCCACAGATTTGCCAAATGCAGACAGAACTCGAGATAAATTGATTTACCGCGGACTGCCAGATCCGCAGTGGTTTTCTGATCACCACAGACACAAGAGTATTCTCCGGCATCTCCAAGACCAAGGTTATGGATCACACACTCTACCACAGGGCCTTCCTGCTTCAGGCTGTATTTGTCATTTGCACGCAGTGTCCTATGTTTCTTTTTCCATTCCACTGTAGCTGTTTTTGTCAGCTCACACTGGAGAGCAATAGTTCCACCTTCTGTAGCTTCTTGGTCTTCCAGACCTTTCTTGAACCTTGCAGGGATGGCTGGAGGGGTTCAGAAAGAAGAAAGCAGGTGAATACCCAGATGTTGAAGAAAAGGATCAATTTGTAGGCCCCATGGATCATTCTCCCCTTTTTCTTCCAAATTCAACAGCAAGATCCACTAGCTTGAAGTGTCTTCTAGAAGACAGCCAAGTTCCCTTCCAAATGCGTAACATTTGACTTACAGTTCATCCAGTGATCATTTAAAGTGACAGTAGCACCTAAAAAAGTGACTTATGGCTGACTTCCACACATATGAATGTCGAAACATCCCCATGGTCTTGTGATCAAAATTCAGACGCTTGGCAATTGACATATATTTATGACCTGAGATGCGCCCCAGGATCATGCGATCACTTATTGTGAACTTCTGACAAATAAAGTCAATAGGGAAGCCAGATTCACTTAATAACCACATTACTAACTTAACAACTGCAGTGATTCACTTACAAATTGTGGCAAGAAAGGTCGTAAAATGGAGCAAAACTCACTTTACAAATGTCTCATTTAATAACAAGAAATTTTGGGCTCAGTTGAGATTGTAAGTCGAGGACTACCCATATTCTTTTATTCCGTCTTGATTTGAAGCAGCAAGATAAATTAATATCTTTTTATTTACCCATAAGTAAGGAGAGGTGCCTCATGTATAAAAGAATCATTTTATATACGTAGTTGTCAACTTGCGACCCCAGTTGAACCCAAAATTTATGTTACTAAGCAGGTAGTTGAAAATGCATTTTACATTTTACAACCGTTCTTGCCAAAGTCCTTAAGGGAATCACTATAGTTGTTTAGTGAATCTAGCCCCCCAATTGACTTTGCTTGTCAGAAGCCCCAAAAGATGATCACATAATCCCAGGACATGGCAACCGTCATAAATATCAGTTGCCAAGTGTCTGAATTTTGATCGTGTGACCACAGGGATGCTGCAACAGTTTTTAGTGAAAAACAGTCATAACTCATTTTTCAGTGACATTGAATGGTCATTAAATGAATGGTTGTAAGTCAAGAACTACCTATAATGAGGCATTATCTGTTGGCAGGTTACTAGAGTTGAAATCTTTGCACAAACCTGAACCAGTTTTTATCAGAATTTATATTCATCAAAAAGAGCCTGTTGTATTATTTTAAAGAGCCTGTTGTATTATTTCAAAGAACTAGAAACATTAATCAAAGGCTCTCTTAAGTTTCCAAAAACTTGTGTCCCCATCAGCTCCAGATTGTAAAATTGCATCAGATACAATGATTATCTGGAACTTCGAAGCAAATTCCTTCACCATTGTCTATAGGAAGATCAAGAGCAAATGAATGAATATTATTTGTACTTTATACTGTATATTGTGAAATGTAAGCATATTTCTTAGCTGTGGAGTCCTTCGTGCTCTCTGAGCTTGTTGGGTTTGTTGCAGATGTTTCATGACCTGATTAAGTAACATCATCAGAACTAGAAGGGAGTGGATCTAGCAAACCCCACTCCCTTCCTGAACTGGTGACGTGACATACTGTAGTTAGGGCATAAAATGTTTGCAAGAAAACCACCAAGTTCAGACAGCATCAAGGACCCTACTGTTCTTCTCTTCCTTCTCCCCCTTCCTCTTCCTCCTCCTCTTCCTCCTGCTCTCAGCAAGCTCTGTTCTCTTCTAGCACTAGTGATATTACCTAGAAGTAATTTGCTTAAGGCTAGGTCCCACTGGCCGATGGATGCAAAACGTATGCAAAAAGGACACAGCGGACGAGCAAAATCTTCAGGGTGGCTGCCATCCGTTGTCATCCGCTCCAAAAAGTGGCAAAAATTTGCATAAACAGAACGGAAAAGAAAGAAAAGAACGGACATGGGTAGTATGTAGCGGGGATGTTAAACGGATGTTCATAGGAAGTCTAGAGGATGTATATCGGATGCAAACCGTTCAATCTGCATCCTTTCTATTTCCGTGCTACCTAACGTCTGTAGACGTTCCGTGCACCTTTTGTTTCCTCCCTCTTTCCGTTTTCAGCTGCAGATGTGAGTTGAGGGGATGCCCAGAGGATGCAGAGAGGATACAGCGGACGTTTAACAGATGATAAATGGACATAGAACATTTGTTGCCCGTATATGTTGCGGATGTACATCGTACACGGCGGAAAGTTCATCCGTTCACAAAGTTTTGTGCAGCTCAAAACTTCTTGAGCGGATGAAATCTCAGTGGACGGATGCTCAAAGGATAGAGCGTATGAAACACGTATGCAATGAGTACACAATGATATGCATAGCGTTTTCCAACGTTTTTTAATGTTTTACATCCTCTTTGCATCCATTGGTGCAGTGGGACAGGGGCTTTAGAAGTTTTCCTTTTCCTTTTCCCTCCCTCCCTCCCTCATCCTCCTCTCTGCAAACCCAACCCTTCTAGCACTGATGACATTACTAAGTTGGGTCATGAGATGTTTACAAGAAAACCACAAAGCTCAGAAAGCACCAAGAATTACATAGTTCAACCCCGCACTACAAACATTCTCTTTTATCAATCTCACTCAGCCTCCAAGGGCTGTAAAGAACTTTTGACTTCTTTCTTACATCTAAGATGACCAGTGAAACTTAGATGTCCTCCTCACTTTCCATCTATTGGATTTGACTACAGGAAACAAAATGTTTTATGTACCATTCACCCTTAAGAAAGCTGAAGTCTTCGAATCGCCAATGGTGCAACTGTAATCCCCAGAATCAGCCATTTGCAAGTGGTGGACCACCAATTCAGCAACCACACCTTCCAGTTTCATTTCATATTTGTCACCTGGCTTCAGAACCTCACTGCCCTTCCACCACTTCACAAGGGCAGGAGTTTTGGTCAGCTCGCACCGAAGAATGGCAGCGCCATCTTCAGCAGCTTCAAGGTTCTTCAGGTTGACTTTGAAACCTGGAGGTAACACTGGAGAGAGTAAACAGGACATTTGAGGTCATTCATCATCACAGCTAGAATAAATCCATGAGATTCCTCTTAAGGGTTATGTATGGAATCACTTGCAGGTAGTCCTCGACATATTATCACAATGAAGGCCCAAAACTTCCATTGCTAAGCAGGACAGATGTTAAGTGAGTTCTGCCCCATTTGATGATCTTTCTTGCTGCAGTTGTTAAGTGAATCCCTGCAGTTGTTGAGCTAGTCACATGGTTGCTAAGTGAATCTGGCTTCCCCAGTTGTTACAAGGTCTCAAAAAGCAATCACATGATCCTGAGACTTAAAACCGTCATAAATGTGAACCAGTTGCCAAGCATTTTGATTGTGATCACGTGATTGTTGAGATGCTGTGATTATTGTAAATGTGGAAAATGGTCATAGGTCAATTTTCAGTGCTGTTATAACTTTGAATGGTCACTAAACAAATGATTATAAGTTAAGGACTCTCTGTACTCTCCTAATCCACACTCCAACAGCAGACATAAATTTTTCTGCTTTTCTGGCAAAATGGTACAATTAAATGGTCCAGATCAGTGTTTCTCAACCTTGGAGAGTTTAAGATGAATGAACTTGAGCTCCCAGAATTCCCCAGAGGGGATGCTGGACTAGATAATCTTAATGGCTCTCTTATAACTCTAAGATTCCAACTGCAAATTAAAAGAATGGGAGCTCAGGTTTAACAGAAAGCAATAGATATAGAAGCTGGTGAAAAAAATAAACCCACTCAAATTGTGGGTTGTTTCCAAAAGTGGCCTAAAACTCTCTTGAGACCAAAGATTATAGGGTCCTTGGTGCTTTTTGGGCCTGGTGGTTTTGTTGCAGACATTTCATGACTAAACTAGGTAATATCATAAGCCCCAGCACTGATCACTTATCACTCATCACTAGCAGTGAAGATGTTACCTAGCTGTGTCATGGAACATCTTCAAGAAAACCATCAAGCTCAGAAAGCATTAAGAACTTCACAGTCTTCCTCCTCCCCCCCCTCCCCTCTGCATATCACCTTCCCTTCTAGCACTGATGGAATTCTCTAGTTGGGTCATGAAACATTTGCAAGAAACCACTAAGCTCAAAGAGCACCAAGAACCCCACAGTTCTCCTCCCCTTCCTCCTTCTCTGTATAAACCCTACACTCCCTCCTAGCACTGATGATGTTCCCTAGTTGTGCAATAAAACAACCCAGTTCAGTGAGCACCAAAAATCACACAATTCATCCCTAAGCTACAGATATTCTCAAAGAATATCACCAATACCTCACCAATCAGAGAGAGAAAAAAAGAGAGAGGTGTCATATATTTACCCTGCACAGTGACAGAGGCTGATGTGGTTTGATCTTCACAAATACAGGAATATTCTCCCGCATCCTCTTCAGTCACATCCTGGATTGTAAGTTCTGCAACATTTTCTTTCTGTTTGATTTTGTATTTTGCACCTGGTTGGAGCATCTGCTCATCTTTTCTCCAATCCACCATGGCAGTTTTATTTAAGGCACAGCGCAGAATGGCCGTTCTTCCTTCCAAGACCTCTTGGCTTTTGAGTTCTTCTTGGAAATGCAGAGGTAGAGCTGTGAAGCATAATACCAACAGAGTATAGATTGTTTTAAATTTCAGAATTTTGAGATTTCCAGCAAGGGCGCTTTTTCAAGAATGCAACATGAAAAGAACTCAACCATGAGCATCTGAAGGATGGAGCCAGCTAGGATTGTGACACAATTTGCATAATGCATGACATCACCACTGCTATTTATTTGCATGATGTCATGGTGTAAATGACGATAACATCATTGTACAAATGCAATTTCCAATTTGAAGCTGGTTGTCCTGTTGCAAGCTAAAAATCAACATCCTTTTATTTGTTTTTATTGCTATCATAGTTTTAGAATGATTTTAATATTTCAATCGTATTTTTAAACTGAAGTAATGAAGGAAGGGGGAGGGAGGGAGGCAGTGGTGGGATTCAAATTTTTTTACTACCGCTTCTGTGGGCATGGCTTGGTGGGCATGGCAGGGGAAGGATACTGTAAAATCTCCAGTCAGAGGTGGTAGCCGGTTCTCCAACTACTGGTTCTCCACAACTGGTCAGAACCTGCTGAAAACCGGGAGGAAAAAAGGTGGAGACTCTTCACTGACAGACTGGCTAGATTTCCTCTGTGCTATGGTCCATTGCTCTTTCGTTGGAGGAGCCCCGATCATTATGATTAGGGGCTAGAAACTCTTTGCGAGGGCAGTGGAGTAAGGGGAAGCGCAAGGCCAGCGTTGAGGTGAGCCGCATCTCCCCCCCGGCGCTTGGTATTTTTCACCCGAAGATGATCGGCGGGGTTTAAAATGGCCACACCAAAGAGGAGGACTCAGCTAGATTAAAATTTGTGCAGGAGGGAAGAAAGAGGTGGATAACATCTGAACCGGACAACTGGGCAATACAACTAAACTAAACGGGCATTAAGATAACATGGAATTTTTAAGGAAAAGTGAGCGGCGAAATTACAAAGGACAGGGGAAAAAAAGAAAATATTTATTGACAGCTAAGCGGGGCTTCGAACCGGGAAAGAAGAAGTTGGAACTAAAGATTTTAACTAAATTGGACTAAAATATTTGGGAATAAACAGCATAAAATGGATTTAAGCAATTGTCAAAAAATAATAATATAAAGTTTACAAATTGGAGACTGGGACTGTTGCTGGAATATTGAGGTTCAAAAAACCCTAAAATAAAAAAATAGGGGGGAAAAAGGTGAAAGACTTTATATAATGGAGAGGTGCCACCTTTTGACAAAAACTTGAGCTCAAACAAAGGAAAGCATTCCTGTTTTGCGAATGAACTTGTGTGGATATAAACATTAAAGAAATATTGAAAACAAAAAGTTAAAGCCCCCCTTGCTCCCACACTGCACCAACGGATAGAAAGAGGATGTAAGAAACGGACAAAATAACTTGCCATCCGTTGGTTACGCGATGCTTCCGTTCTGTACTTCACTGCCTCCGTTTTTCATCCTCTCTTATCCGTCCCAAGCATCCGTCTATTGACGTTTCATCCGCTCAAAAAAGTTTTGAGCTGCCTCAAAAATGTATCAACGCGTCCGTTCTTACATCTGCTAGGCATACGGAAACATTCCGTTCTGCAATCCGTTGTCATCCGTTACGCATCTACTATATCCCCTAGGCATCCGCTGCACATCCGCGCAATTCAAATCTGCATCCAGCGGCGTAAACGGACGCAGGGAGGAAGCGGAACGGACGTGCGAACAGACGCGCAGTGTTAGTTAGCACGGACGGAGAAAAGGATGAAAGTGGATGCAGCTCGCCAAACAAAGCAGAGGGGGAACCTATCCGCTCTCATCCACTTCCATCCGCCAGGCTTCCGTTCCGCATCGCTTTCCATCCGCCCTGCATCCCCCCATCCGTTCCTTTCTGTGTTATTCCGCTCTGGTTATCAAAATTTTTTGCCCCTTTTGAGCAGCGGATAACAACGGATGGAACATTTTCTCGTCTGCTGTGGTCCTTTTTACAAACGTTTATAGCATCCATCGGCCAGTGTGACAGGCCTTAAGGAATCTTAGAAAGTGAAAGCAGAACCAGAATAAAGAAAAAAGAAGAAAGACTGACTGTGGGTTTGATTGATGTTTTTGGTATAGACCCTGGCTGGAATAACTGAGAACTTTATAGAAATATTGAAAGAAAAGAAGCGGAAAGTAAAAAGTGGTTTTTTTTTTTGTGGACTTAATGATCGTAAAATATAAGAATGTGTAATTATGATAATCTCTTCGGAATTAAAAATGGAACTTAAAAATATGAGAAAATTACGACAGGAAAAGGCGAATCACTTTGCTCTGTGTTAAGAAAAAATGGAAATGGCAAAATTTTGAAAGAAAAAAACAAGAAGAAAGATGCTTCAGAGAGGAGATGTCGATTCAAGGAGAAGAACATTTTAAATAGACAATTAACACAAAGAACACTTAACAAAGAAGTTGGGCGAAAAGAAGGGAAGGTTTAAAAAGTTAAAATTTAAGGAAGGCAATCAAAAGGGGAATCCTTTGAAGTCAGGAAAGGCAGAAAGACACAGCCCAAAAGGGAGAAAGGAAGAAATTAAGAAAGAGAGGATATAACTGGAATGAGAAAAGATATGGGGAAAAGAGGGGGAGGAGAAGCAAGTAAGAAAGAGTGATGAAATAAAGAAATACGGAAATAGTAACATGTTGAAAATTGCTTTTTTTCAGAGATAATGGTTGATGAAATTAAAAAAGGCGATTCAACAGGGTGACCAAGGGCTAAAGAATTTATTTCCTGCAATTTAAAATATTTAGAAAATTTAGGTAATATAGATACTGATACTCTAATTAAAAATCAAGGGGGAAATATGCTGCGGAATCCAAATGAAAAAAGATGTAAAGATTATTATTTAACTTCTTAAAAATAATGGTTTATTGGAATCAAGCATGAGGAATAAAGGTATATTTTTAATCATTGAGGTGTCACATCAAAACAGTAAAAGGGGGAAACCTATACTTGTTATTTTTTTTTTAGTGTTAAAAATTGCATTATCTAGAATTTATTAAAAGAATGTGTAATGGAAAGGAATATGAATATAAAGAACCACGAAATTAATAAGTTATATAGACTATTAAAAGCAAGAGAGACATTTGGTAAACTTTTTATAATAATATAATTAAGTATGATTATATGAATGTATAATATGCTGTCATATTGGTATGTAAAGGTGATGACTGGAAATATTGTTGTCCACTAAAAGAGATTTTGGTTTTAATGTGAAAAAAAACCTCTGGAGGGAGGGAGGGACAGAGGAAGGAAGGAAGGATAGATAAATGGAGAGGAAGAAAGGATAAACAGGAAGGAATGATTGCACCTGTACAGATAGCACATTTTCAGCTGAGATATCACTTTCTTACTTAAAGATCAAAATAAATTTGAACTTGCAAATGTATACCATAAAATACCATAGCCACGTTCTGCTTTTCTACACCATTTGGGTTCCATCAAACATTTTAAATGAAAAAAACCACATTCTTTTCCTAAAACATTATTCCTCCAGTTTTTATTTATTTATTTATTTTTATTTGTCAATTGCTTACAAGATAATAGGAATAAGTAAAAACATAGTTATGAATACATGGATACATATAAGAAAAATAAAAAATAAAAGAAACAATTAGTTAGCAGAATTGACATTTTTTGCTGTCTTACCAAATGTTTTTTACAAAGTGGGTCTTTATAAAGCAGACAGGAAAGACATAGGCATATTTCTCTGAACAAATAATTCAGTTGGAACTAGCACACTGAATAGGTCTAGAAATAGATATATAACTGCAAGCAATAATAGTACAAAAACAATTCAAAAATCAGAAGTTTAGGAAGAGAAATAAATAAAATACTTCAGAAATGGGAAATAAAAATCGTATTTCAATGGGTCCAATAGAAAAAAAATTTTAAGAAGAAAGAAGATAAAAGAAGGCAAAAAACAGCTGATAAAATAGAATTAAAAAGGAAGAAAAGAAAGTTGCATGGATACCTTTAGGAAAGAAAATAAAAAACTAGATTAAAATATCTTTAAAGGAACAAATGTAGAGATGCAATGCAAAATATCCTTTGGAATTGGGTCAAATTCTGGGCTAAATTTAAAGTATTACATTGAATTTCCAATGTTATACAGTATTTTGCAGTGTTTAGTCTCGGAATGTTGGAGAAGACGGTATAGGGTTAATATTGTATTAGGAGAGCCAAACTTCATATCCTCCTTTAGCCACAAAGATCATTCTGAAATTCTCCAAATAGAAAGAAGGTGGGATATAAAACTAATCAATCAATCAATAAACATGCATTTCTAAAATGTCAACATCCTTCTTAAAATGCAGTGATTAGAAATGAATGTGTTTAAGATATGGTCTGCCCAATAGAAACTAGAAAATAATACCTTGTTATATACTGTGAGCTAATGTTAGAATGTCTTTAGAACTGAAAAATCAACATATCTTTGAGAGGTGGTAAATTAAAAAAGGAATATATATTTCACTACAAGATATGTCTTACTTCTGATATAATAATTCTATGAAACCTGTTTTGATTCAGAAGACATTAATATGAGAGCCAGTAAGGTGTAGTGATTAAGGTATTGGGCTAGAAACCAAGATATGGTATATTCTAGTCCAGCCTTAGGCATGAAAGCCAACTAGCTGATTTTAGCCTAATCACCAGGAGATGGTGAGTTTTAGTTCCGTCTTTGGCATGAAAGCCAAGTGCATGAGTTTCAGCCAATCAGCAGTAGATTGTGAGTTCTAGTTCTCTCTTAGGCACGAAAGGTGACTGGATGACTTTGGGTCAAATCATCAAGAGATGGTGAGTTCTAGTTCCATCTTAGGTATAAAAGCTGACTAAGTGACTTTGGGCCAGTTCCCCCACCACTTTCTTTCCCTCCCTCCCTCTCTCTCTGCCCATCTCACAGGTTGTTATTGTGGAAAAAAATAGGAGCAGGAAGGAATATTATTATGATGTGTATTTGCCACCAGAAGTTAATATGTCCCTGTGTCAAAAAGCACAAAAATTCTCTGTCGGAATGCACAGATTTGCACAATCAAGAAATTTTAGCATGTTGTGATAACTATTAGCAAAGACTGCACATTGTTATGTGAGACAAGGAGAAAAGAGATCCCATTGGAATTTGCACAATTAAGAAGATTTTGTCTAGAGAGAAATATCTTAATGAAGGTTTGCAGAAGATATTAAGAGAGGAGAAATGGTAGCATAACCTTAGGAAATTGTAAGAAAGAAAAAAAATTGTGGCACGTGAAAAGATAAAAGCTATCTCCTGGCTTGAGCTATTTTCAAAGGCCAACGTTGTGGGAGATACTTTCAACCTGTAAAAATCTGCCTTCAGAACCTGAAAATATTGTGTAGTTAGGATTTCCAACATGGATATGGAGTCTTCTCTTTGCAAAGTAAATACCCATCATCAAACCAAGAATGCAGAGTCTGAATAAGTTGTTAAGTACATAAGATGGTCCAGATGTCATGGGATTAAATCTTGCCTGGGAATTTTGGGACTGTAGCCTCAGCTCTTCTGGAGAACATCAAGTTGAGAACCTCATGTTGGAGAACATCATGGGGCAAAGCTTAAGGACATCTGAGGGTCTCAAGCAGACAGCTCAAATCCCGATAAGAACTAACATTACCAAAATAATTGTAACCACAATCAGCCAAAGTGTGACACTCTTGTTAACTTTGGACACAAACAGGGTTACTTGACCAAGTGACCAACATGGAGACAAGACATCAAGACATTATAATGCAAATAACACAAGATGATTAATACAACAGACCATGGAACAACTGATTACCATGAACAGTCAAGAGGGCTGTGGTCTTCTGATCTCCACACACACAGGAGTAATCTCCCGTGTCTACCACTTTCAGATCTCGAATCAACAACTCGGCAACAGGACCCTCCTGCCTCATTCTGTATTTATCACTTGGCTTAAGAGTTTGTGATCCTTTCTTCCACTGTACCTCAGCCCCAGCTTTAGACATCTCACAGTGGAGAGTAGTGGTGGCATCTTCAACAGCTTCCCGGTTCTTCAGCCCTTCTTTGAAAAGAACGGGCAGAGCTGAGAAGGTGGCAACAAGGACAGAGTTGAAATGTAAGCATGAAGGACAAAGAGATGGAAACCACAGGACATCATACAAGCATGGAAGTCCTACCACTCAAAGGTAACAAAACAAGAACTTATGGATTGGGAGAACATGGTACACTAGACATTTTTGTAAAATTATTGTCTAGGAGGATGCTATTCAGGGATACATTGAGAAGACAAATAATGGTGTGATATTTAAAGCATATGGACATTTTGGACATTCCAAGTTTACCCAAGAAAGATTCTGTTCTTGATTCATTGAGGTCCTTCTTTACTCAACTGTAGCGATTCTGAGTTCCAAGCATTAGAAAAGTGGCTGAACATATATACAGTATTTTAGGTTCGGTAGTAGCTGTGAAGTTAGCATTTGTTATGGATTTATCTGAACTACATATGTATGTATGTATGTATGTATGTATGTATGTATGTATGTATGTATATATATTTGTTTTCTGAGGTTTTTGCGGGTATGTCGCTCCCAAACACATCCCCACAGAAACCATCATATGCGGAGTTGAAACCAGCCTGACCAAAACTAACCCTGATGGTACGCCGATGTAAACCATCGCTCTGACCAATAACGAACCCTCGATTGATGTTTACAGATATCATGATCTCGAAATCACCAACATCCTCTGCATAGTAAAACCACTCAAAAGCAACTTTTCCAAAGAAGAAACAAACGCACTACTACCTCGAAAAGAAGACACCAGCAAAAATCTATCAGCAACAAGTGCAACGGGACATGCTTTATGAATACATCTGACAACCAACCAAGTAACCCACCAAACTCAAGGACCCCATCATCACAAACCCTCTAAACACAGACCCCACCACCTACCAGAAAAACCAACACATCCCAAAAAAAAGCCTCCCCCATCACGAAGAAAATCCAGCACAAAAATCATACCCAGAGGAAAAATCACCAATGCCCCTAAGCTTACGTCTTCCCAAAACTACACAAAAGGAACTTCCCCACTACGACCAATGGTCAGCCCATATAGCTCACCTCTACAAAACTTAGCCGCCAAATTTCTGTGCCAAACGAACTAACACCCAGCAAATCCATTAACTCACATGTAAGAAATTCATTCCAGTTCGATTGAGACATAAAGAAACAAACTTAACAACCCAGTGACCTAACTAGTGAGCTTCAATTCATATCCCTCTTCACCCAAAGGCCCTATAAAAAAAGCCGTGACAGCCATCCAAAACAAATACAACCCCCCCAAAGTAGATCCTAGATCTTATCAACCACGCCTTATCCAATACATACTTCACTTACCAATGACAGAAAATAAAAAAATAGAAAGAGCACCCAGTGGATCACCTCTCTCACTGTCATCGCAAACCTCTACATGGAACACTTTGAAAAACACAAGCTCTAGAAAAATATGATCACAAAAAGCCCAAACTCTGCTCCAGATACGTAGATGACACCTTCATAATCTGGCCACAGGGAAAGAAAAACTGAACAACCTTCCCTCAACACACGCTGAACAGCCTAAACACCAAAATATAATTCACCATGAGAATATGAAGCAACAATCAACTTCCCCTTCCTAGATGTCTCAGATAACAAAAAAATCCCAACGGCTCTCTAGGACACACCATCTACCAGAAGAAAACACATACAAACCGCTATCTACATCCACCTCTCACACTCACCATCCAGCCACAAATCAATTCCGTAGCCAGACACTGATCTCCAGAACAAAATCTTACGCGACGAACAAAACACTAAAAACCGAACTACACACTCTCGACAATACTTACACTAATGGATTCATAAAAAAGGAATATCCCACCTAATCAAAAAAAAGAAACCCCCAACCAAAAGCCAAGAACAGAACAAGAGAATGCAACCCTCTCTCCACAAATTCAAAAGCACTACAGACAAAATCAACCAAGATCCCAAAAAACATCAACATTAAACAGCATTCTGCCACAAACAGAAAGAAAAATGCTCCAGCATCCTAAAAACCCTAAAGACAAAATCGAGTTAGAAAACCAAGCGAGTATACGAAATCCCGTCACTGCCTGCCCCACCACATACATAAGCGACAAACTAACAAGCGAAGAATAACACGCACAATAGAACACAATAACTCAATCAAAAAAGAAGAATCTGACCTCTTCCCGATCCAACACCTCAAACCACAGGACATGATTAATTGACTTTAAAAATACCAGAACTATGCCAAACAACACCTTCAACAACAGAATAATCAAAAGCCATAAGATAGAAAAACCCCACACAAACATGATATTAAACGAAGATTGATACCTTCCCGCCTACCAGCCATTGAAACCAGCCTCATTAAATAAATGAGTAACATAACCCAGATAAGAGTACATGCACCAACTCCCTACACTCCACCGATTCCATCCTACAAGATGCTACCACCACACTTCCATCGCTATATAAAAAATAGACTTACACAACCCACACAAGTAACTTGAGAACACGACCACGTCCAAAGCCCTTACAGCAGCCTGCCACACTACCCACTTCAAACCCCTGATCTACTCCATACAAAGAAGTGAACTGCACCCACATGATAGATATGCCACGACCAATGAACGCGGAGTCCAAACCAAATCAGGATCACAGCTCACCACTCAAATCCCCCAGCAACAAGACTAACTTCAGCTACTAAACCAAGCCCCCACTCTAACAAAACACACCCCCACCAATCAGAACACAACCAACCCCACCTCAATTCCAAGTCACACCCCACTAGCTCAGTTTAAGTAAGATAGAAGTAGCTGCAACTCACATTTACTTCTGAGACACAAGCTGAGAAGAAACAAGCGCCTTGAAAGATGAATGACAACTTCATCCGAGAATGTCGCCTAGATACTTCCAATTCTACGCCGGAAGGCAAAACCCAAATCTAACCAAAAATATATATAATATATACTATATAACATATTATATAAAAAAATATATATAATATATAATATATATAATATATATATATATATATAATATATAATGTGTGGTGTTTTAAAGCTCGTTCGCAGATACGTTAATTCTGCTGTTAGCCCTTCGAGGTATTATCTCCCCCGTCATGTCGAGTTGCTGTTAAAGTTGTAGCTCATTCTAGTTTTGTTAAAGCATTTGTAGCAACGTGTTCAGCAAGAATCTCACGCCATCATCAGCTTAGCTATGAATTTTAAATTAAAATTTAGATTAAAATTTAATTAAAACCAATGTCCTTGATCATCCCTTGACCGATACAAACTCCATACAGGAAGCCTGATGATGCAATGAGATCTGCTAAACTGTTGCTACAACTTCTAAAAGCATACCATGACTTGGGATAATACCGAAGAAGCTAAACAGCACATAATATAATATAATATATAATATATAATATATAATATATAATATATATATATATAATATATAATATATATATATATATATATATATATATATATATAATATGAGTCTCTGGTATTCGGCGTTTTCTCGCCGCGTATAAATTGAATATCTTAGCAACGTTCGATGAAGTCTCCATTCATTCACTTCAGCTTGTTTCGTCAGCTATGCTTCTCAGATAATTAGCTGCAGCTGCTTCTTCTTAAACTCTAGTGGGTTGACTTGAGGCTTTAGTGGGGGTTTGGCGGTTCTGATGGTAGGGTGGCGTGTTCGATTGCCTGGGGTTTTCTGCTTAGGGGCCTGGCTCTGCTCAGCTAGTCAGTTGCTGGGGATTTGAAGCTGGTGAGGCTGGATCTTTTGTTTGCTTCGTGTTCGGGCTCCACATCTTCATGTGGGTGGTCAGTTTGCTCTTGTATGTCAGAGGGTTGAATGTGGTGCGATGGTCAGCTCATTATGGCTTCTTTCTGTTCGGTCTCCTCCTTTTGTTGGTGTGAGTCTTTTCTGCGTGGAAGTGTGTTGGTAGCATCTGTGTCACTTGGGTTTGTCTGTGTCATCTTCAAGTTGGGATTAGCTCGTTTATGTTTCAAACGATGCATTTGGTTCAAAGGTGGAAGCGGGAGTATCATCTCGTTTATTCATGCATGTGTGGGCTTTGCTATCTCTAATGGCTTCTCTGATTATTCTGATGTTGAACGTGTTCGGCTTTTGCCATGTCGCGTATTTTTAAAGTACAATTCCATGTCCGTGCCTTTGATGTGTATGCACCAGGAAAGATCAGCTTCTTCTTTCTATTGAGTTTTGTGTTCTTCAATCTGCACTAATCTCTGTTATGTTTTCCATGGATGTGGTTGGGCAGCAGGCAAGGATTCGCTATACTCCTTGTTTCTTAACTCGATTTTGTCTGGTTTCTTAGGATGTGGATATTTTTCTGTTTGGCCAAATCTGTTTAATGTTGTGGTTGCAGGATCTATATTTTGTCTTAAGTCCTTTTAATAATAGGAAGGAGGCTTGCCAGTCTCTTGTTCTCTTTCTGCTTTTGGTGGGGGTTCTTTTGATTAGGTGCGTAATCTTCTTTTTTGGAATCCTATTGGCTGTAAGTACATAGTAGAGTGTGTAGTTCCGATTTTTAAGTGGTGTCATCGCTAAGCATTTTGTCTCCCTGTGCAACACCTCAAGCCACAGGACGATTGAAATTGACTTTAAATACCAGAAACCATCGCCAAAACGAACACTCAACAACAGAATAAAATCAGAGAAGCCATAGAGAATAGAAAAACGCCCACACAGCAGAATAAAACGAGATATACCGCCCGCCTACCAGACCATTGAAAAACCTGCCCTCATTAATAAACAGTACCCAACATGAAGAATACACCAGACCCAACACCCACAAGTGCCACCACAGATGCTACCACCACACTTCCAACGCAGAAAAAGACTCACAACCCACACAGAAGAGAGACACGACCACGAACCAGAAGCCCATACGCAGCTGCGACCATACCCATTTCAAACACCTCTGACCCATACAAGAAGCAAACTGACACCCACATAAGATGTGCACACCACAACACGAAGCCAAACAACAAGATCACATCTCACCAGCTCAAATCCCCCATCAAAAACACCTGCACAGCCAGCCCCACCAACAACACACCCCACCAACAAACACACCAACCCCCCTAACCATCAAACACAGCCAAACCCCCACCCAATCAAGCTACACCGCCCCACTTAGCAGTAAAAAAAAGCAGCGCAACTCACATTACCTGAAACACAACGAAAAAAAGCACTAAGGATATGAATAACTCATCAAACTGCCTAGATACTTCCAAATTCTCGCGAAAAACCCCAAGAACTCAAGATCCACATACAAACTCGCAAACCTCCAGAAAACATATATATAATAAATAATAGAAGTAGTTTTATGGTATGTGTAGTTAGTGTAGTGAGTGGTGTGTGGTGTGTGTGTGTCTGTCAGCTTCCTTACGGGATATCCCACTATGTAGGCTTTAAATGTTGTAGCATGTTTCAGCATAATCTCATCTGCCATCATCAGGCTTCGTATTGATGTAAAGCCGATGATGCAAAGAGAGATCTGCTGAAACTGCTACAACTTTAAAAGCACTACCAATTACGTGCGATAATACCTGAAAGAAAGCTGAACAGCACACATGAATTACCGCGAAAACTTAAAAAACACACAACATATAATATTTCTTAAGTTTTTGCGGGTACTTACATGTATGGTATTCAGCTTTGTTCGGGTATTTTCCCACGTCATTGTAGTTGTGCTTTTAAAGACGAACACAATACAGAAGCCTGATGATGGCAGATGAGATTCTGCCGAAACGTTGCTGCAGCTTTAAAAACACAAATATAATGACGTGGGAAAATACCCGAACAAAATTGTATACCATACATATGTCTTCCTCATCCATAACTGAAGCCCTTTGAAGGCTATAAATTGAGGGAAGTTCTTATGAACAATATGACTATCTCAGCTTAACAAGAAGAATCTTAAATGTTTGGATATCTTCAGAAATAAGAAAGATGGCTTTTTTAAATTAAAAGATTAAAATGTGATTGATTGGTAAGCTCTGCTGATATCTACCTAAGCTGGGTGATTCTCCAAGATAACTGGTGAAAGATTGTCACTGTCAGCAAATTAGTCTGGCACAAAGATCAGGACTTCAGGAGAAACTAAAAGACTGAGAAAGATCAGGAGATCAAAGGAACCAACAGAATCAATATATATATGGAGAGATAAAAGTTTACCCTTGACTTCTAAAGTTGCTGTGGTTTGTTGTTCTCCAGATATACAAGCATAGATTCCAGAATCTGTTACTTCCAAGTTCTGGATCACCAGTTCAGCATTTTTTCCTTCTTGTTTCATTTTATATTTGCTTCCTGACTTAAGGATCTTGTGTCCTTTCTTCCACTCTATGGGGGCAGATATTTTGTTCAGCTCACACTGGAAAGTGGCAACTTTGCCTTCCATAGCTTCTTCATCTTTCAAGGATTTGATGAAGAGAACTGGCAGGGCTGAAGAATGAAATCCATCAGGGTTAGTTGGGAGCACCAACAACTCCTTCCTTAGCAAACATTTGGGTTAATTAATCACAATGCATAATTCAACCTAATCATATACCTTAATGGATTATTGTATGAGGTCTGTCTGATCCCTGCTGATTCCCGTCTTGTCAGACTACAGAAGCTTGGAAATTACTATTTTAATCTCCAATTTATGGAATTTGTAATCTCGAATTTTTGCAAGTGTGGCTTGACTTTATCATTTGATGCAAAAATTGCAGGAGACAGTGGAAGGTGTATTGGTCTTGAGAATACAGGTAATCCTCAATTTACGACAATACTTCAGCCCAAAATTTCTGTGCGGAGTTGTTCAATGAGTTTTGCCCCATTTGATGACCTTTCTTGCCACAGTTGTTATGTGAATCTGGCTTCCCTGTTGACTTTGGTTGTCAGAAGATCACAAAAGGGGATTGCATGAGTCCAGGACGCTGAAACTATCATAAATATCCATCAGTCCAAATTTTGATCATGTGACCATGGTCATAAGTGTGAAAAATTATCTTTAGTCACTTTTTTCAGGGTCTTGTAACTTTGGATACTAAATGAATGGTTGTAAATTGAGGTCTACATGTACCAGCAATACTATGGATCCCAATGCATAGAATGAATTAAGGAGAGTGAGGGCTGATGGCTGGATTAGATCAGGCTTCCCCAATCTTGGTAATTTCCAGCGGTGTAGACTTCAACTCCCAGAATTCCACAGCTGGCAGGAGTGTTGATGAGAATTCTAGGACATGAAATCTACAAACTTAAAAAATTGCCAAGGTTGGGAAACACTAGATTAGACCACTGAGATAGGGCTAGTTTTGTAGTTATAATTTCTGTATAAATGACATCTGATTCTTTTTAAAAAAATAAGTAGACATTTGCCTCCAGTTTCAAATGGACTGCAAAGAGAGGATGCCATTAATTGCAGCACCCCTAATTTCAGTTCAACAGTTTTATGCTCATTTAGAACATAAATAATCATAGAGTTGGGAGGGGTTTTGGAGGTCATCTAGCTCAATAATACCATTCTGAAAAAATGGCTGTCCAATCTCCTCTTGAAAATCTCAAATGATGGAATAATCACAATTTTGGAATTAAACCATTCCAATGATTAATTGTTCTCACTGTCAGGAAATTTCTCCTTAGTTCCAGGTTGGATCTCTCCTTGAAAAGTTTCTATCTGTTACTCCTTGTCCTGCCTTTTGGTGCTTTGGAGAATAGTTTTGACTCTCTCTTCTTTGTGGCAGCCCCTCAAATATTGGAAGATGCTATCATGTCACTGCTAATCCTTCTTTTCATTAAACTAAGGTAAAAAGATAAAGGTTCCCCTTGCACATACGTGCTAGTCGTTTCTGGCTCTAGACATTTATTAAACTAGACATGCCCAATTCCTGCAACCATTCTTTATATGTTTTAGCCTCTAAACCCCTAATCATCATTGCTCTTTTCTGCACTCAACATCTTTTTTACATTGTAGTAACCAAAATGGATGGAAATATTGTGGTCTTACCAAGACATTATAAAGTGGAGTTAACACTCCAAATAATCTTGATTCTATTCTTCTATTAATGCAACTGAGGACTGTTAATTTTTTGGCAGCTGCAGCACATAGCTGGCTCGTGTTTAAATGGTAGTCTATTAGGACATCTATTGCTCAAAGAATTTAACACTTTGAAACTATTAATGCCATAAACAGGGATTAATAGAACATTATTCATCTGTTGTATTGTTTAAATTGATAGAATCAAGATCATATGAAGTGTTAATAACACTTTATAATGTCTTATTAGGACCACACTTGGAGTATTATATCCAGTTTTGGTCACCACAATATTAAAAAAAATGTTGAGACTCTAGAATAAGTGAGAGAAAAGCATCAAAGATGACTAGGAGACTGGAGGCTAAAACAGTTGCAGTGATTGGGTATGGCTAGTCTAGTGAAAGGAAGGACTCAGGACAACATGATAGCAATCTTCCAATATCTAAGGGGTTGCCACAAGGAAAATGAGGTCAATCTATTCTCCAAGGCATCTGATAGTCAGACAAGAAGTAATAGATGCAAGATTATCAAAGAAAGAACCAATCTAAAACTCAGGAGAAATTTCCTGATTGTGAGAACAATTAATCAGAACATCTTGCTTCCAGAAGTTGTGAGTGCTCCATCACTGGAGGATTTCAAGAAGAGACTGGACAGCCATTTCTCTGAAATGGTATAGGGTTTCCTGCCTGAGCAGGGGGTTGGACTAGATAACCTCCAAGGTCCTCTCAAACTCTGTTATTCTGCATTCTGAATTGCTCTGTTGAAGCTGATTTCCAGGGCAAGTTTAAGGAAGGTCTTCTCACTGTAGCTCCTACAAATTTTTTGATGTCCCAAAGGAATGTTGAGGAAAAGGTGTTGTGACCTCTTCCTTTGGAAATTGGAAGTTTTTAAAGACAAGACACTGTTTATGAGACTCCAAGATTGATGATGACTACTCAAAGATTGGTTTAAGAAGAAGAAGAAGCAAGTTAGCTTCATAAAGATAAGATGTGGTACTGAGCTTCATTGGAGAACACTAGAAAACATAAGATTTTAAGATACAGTGACTTAAGGGTGACATGTATATTTTTTTACCATTTATGGTCAATTTAGCTGTAGTCTTCTGGGCTCCACATTTGCAAGTATAATCTCCAGAATCAATGACATCCAAGCCTTGGATCACCAGTTCAACACAAGAACCTTCCTGTTTTAATTGGAATTTTCCATCTGGTTTTAGCAGCCTAGATCCCTTGTACCATTCCACACTTGCTGCTTTATTCAGCTTACATTGGAAAGTGGTAGATTCCCCTTCAATCACTTCCTTGTTTTTTAGTTCTTCTTGGAAAAACACGGGCAGTGCTGAAAGGACGTGACATGAAGAAAGACAGGATCAAATTGCTGAATGAATTAGATCTCAATGGATAAAATACTTGCGACATTTCAAACATACCAAGGGGTGGGGGGGAATCAAGAAAACTAAAACAGGTTTATGAAACTTTGGAGAAGATCCTGCTTATGAAACTACATTAAAAGTGATTGCATTTCAGGTGATCGATGAAAGAACTTAGCTACCAGGAGCAACGAAGAAACCCAAAGAAGATCAGTTGCAAAGGCTTATTACCATTCACTTTCAAAGTTGCTTTGGTCTTCTGATCCCCACACATGCAAGTGTAACTTCCAGCATCTGGGACCTCCAGATCTTGGATGGACAGCTCAGCAAAGCGTCCTTCTAACCTCATTCGGTACTTCTCACTTGGTTTCAGTACTTTTTCATCCTTCATCCACATGACCAAATCTACAGCTTTGGTCAACTCGCAATGCAGAGTGGCAGTTCCACTTTCGGTCACCTCCTGGTTCTTCAGTTGAGTTTTGAATTGCGCAGCCACGGCTGAGGGACACAGAAGGAGAAGATACCACATCAACAGCAACAAGTTATGGGGAAGACTATCTTTCATATACATGATGTCCAAGTGTGACACCCATGGATTACCATCTGGTGTGTTCTCAACAGTTGCTACCAATTCCAACTTTGGAAGGTGATCCTCAAAGCAGACTTCTCCTAAGGTTGAAAGTTGAATGTTTGTAAGACAGAATTACTTGGAGAAACAGGATTCAGCCTTGCTTAAAGTGGACACAAGGACTATTTTCACCTGCTCTACTAAGACCAATGCCCAGAAACCATTTGCAAGGCACCATTTCCTATCAAGCTAAAAGAGAAAACAGAGATCCTGAGGCCAGAAAGACAGAAGGACAAGGCAAAAAAGAGTAGACCAGATGGTCAAACTTTGAAAAGACACAAATATAGGGGTGGTAGGAATACCTCCACAAGATAAGCAAAGCTGTGCTTTGATTTGGCTTTTTTTACCATTCACAGTTAAGACTGTGGTCATCTGTTGGTCTCCAGAAATGCAGGTATAATCTCCAGCATCTTTCAGGTCCAGATCATGGATTGTCAACTCAATGATTGTGCCTTCTTTCTTCATTCGGTATTTGCTGCCTGGCCGTAAAGTTTTTTGTCCTTTCACCCACTCCACCGGAGCAGGTTTATTTAATTCACAGCAGAGAGTAGCTACTCCACTTTCCAGAGCTTCGGCTTTCTTCAGTTTTTCTTTAAAACTGACAGGTGTAGCTGGAGGATGAAGGGTTAGAGACAGAGATATGGAATATGTGCAAAAATATATGATTACTTACCAATATTAGAGTCAAGTTATACTATAAATGAGACCAAATCAGCAATTGCATCAAATGTAAAGAAAACAAATAGAGCTTTGATTGCAGCCATTTGACCACCCCCTTTAGACACCCTTGTTTCTAGCCCCAGAACACAGACAGGCAGCCACAAGGAGCTGTTAGGACAATGCAGGGTGGCAGAGAAACCTTTTTGAAGCAATTGACTTAAACAAGAAAAAAACAGTCCTTTTCATTGGGAAGAGGAGGGAGAGAGAGAGGGAGAGAGAGAGGTGATATCGATAGATAGATGATGGATAGATAGATAGATAGATAGATAGATAGATAGATAGATAGATAGATAGATAGATAGATAGATAGATAGATNGAATAGATGGATGGATGGACAGATAGAACAGATAGATAGATAGATAGATAGATAGATAGATAGATAGATAGATAGATAGATAGATAGATAGATAGATAGAGGTGAGTGGGTGGGTGGATGCTAGAAAAGATAGATATGAGAGAGACAGAGAGAGAGAGAGTCAGAGGGATAGAGGGAGGGATGATATAATGGCATGGGAGACAGGAGGGAAAGCTGCAGATTGGAGAATCAGCAGGTAAAAGATATCTCGACCCACCAAAAGAAAAAGAGCATGAGAAGCAGTACAGAAGAAGCCCTCCCTAATTTTCCAGTTGGGGAGAAATATTTTGAGGTTTGTAAAATTCTGTTCATGTAACCTTACAATACAGATAGTTCTCGGTTTACAATCATTCTTTTAGTGACACTAGAAAGTTACTTACAACTGCATTTATGACCCCATAGCATCTCCAAAATTCAGGCCTTTGGCAACAGGCATATATTTATGATGGTCGCAGCATCCCAGGCTCACATGATCGCCATTTACAACCTTCCTCCAAGCACAATCAATGGGTGAATCAAATCATGAATCACACGATTTGCTTTACAATTGTGTGATTCACTTAACAACTGCGGTGATTTGCTTAACAACTGTTAGGATTGTAAGTCACCTAACAGTTAGTTGGGTTGGAATATATATAACTAGGATAGACATTTTAATACTGTCTCTTTAAGAGAATGCTAAAAGTGTAATTGGGTGTGGTTCCTCAAACGGCCATAAGATGGAGCCAGAAACCTGGGTTGTTTTGGTCCTGTTCTGTTGTTCTGGAGACTGTAGCTGATCATAGTTGGATTTGATGTAAGTCTGTTACTGGACTGTTTTTGATATTGGACTTTGTTATTGGATTATCCCTGGATTGAAACCTGACTGTGAATGANTTTTGATATTGGACTTTGTTATTGGATTATCCCTGGATTGAAACCTGACTGTGAATGACTTGGACTGCTTGTTTGGATTTTGCTTGAACGTTTATTGGAAGTAAAAACCTACATTTTACTATACAGTGTATCTGTGTGCTAATTGTGTGTTATTGTTCACCACTGTCGCTACATCTCTCTGTATGCGCTCATTCTCCTAACGGGGAATTACCTCAACAACAACCCTGGCAAAAACAGTTGTAAAATTCGGCATGACTCCCATAACAGGTGCTTTGCTTATCAATGGAAATTCTGGCCTCAATTGTAGCCATATGTCGAGGACTACCTGTAAAGATAGTCCTAGCAGGTGCTTCTTATCTGGACTACTTTGAAGAGTTTATGACCTAATTTTTAGCAAAAAGCAAAGAAAATAAGAAAGCAAAAAATTAGACGAAGGAAGTCCCAATGGTGCTTTTTCAAGAGGCAATGAACTTTCTTGTTTTTCTTTGAAGACATTTCACTTCCCATCCAAGAAACTTCTTCAGTTCTGGCTAAACTATGGAGGATGGAAGGATTTATACAGGTAGTCCTCAACTTACAACAATTGATTTAGTGACCTTCAAAGTTACAACGACTCTGAAAAAACTGACTTATGACCATTTTTCATACTTTGCAGCATTCCCTGGTTTATGTTATCAAAATTCAGATGCTCGGTAACTGGTTCATACTTATGACCATTGCTGTGTTCTAAAGTCATGTGATCACCTTTTGTAATCTTTTGACAAGCAAAGTCAATGGGGAAGCCAGATTTACTTAATAGGTTACTAATTTATCAACTATAGTGATTCACTTAACAACTGTAGCAAGAAAGGTCCTAAAATGGGTCAAAACTCACTTAAAATGTTTCACTTAACAACAGAAATTTTGGGTTCAGCTGTGGTCATAAATAGAAGATTACTTTTATTCCTTGCAGTCTTCTGATCGTTAGCACTCTCTCTGAGAATCATTGAGGCCATTTGGGGGTTTATCTGTGCCCTCAAGATCACTAGAATAGTGCAAATGGTGTGGAACCTTTTTGTTACTACTGAAAGGAGATAGGTAGTGTCGTATCTGTCCCACTCTGTTGAGAGAGAGTTTTCAATCTCAATGTAGATGGTCTCTTTGACCCCTCTTTCAAATCAGTGGTCCTCGCTCTCCAGAATGTGGACTTTGTTGTGACCATTGTCTTTCAAATGCAGATGAACTGCAGAATCTGGTTCTGATGGGTTTGTTGTCCTATGTTGTGCTGTGCGTTTGTGTTTTTTTTTCTCTAAAGAACAGATCTGTGCATGTCTCCCAGACTGTAAGCTCCACCACCCATTTGCACTATTCAGGTGCCCCAAGGGCACAGATAACCTCTTAAGTGGTCTCAGTGACTCTCAGAGAGAGCACTAATGACCAGATGTGTGCAAGGAATATAAATCCTTCCATCTTCCAGCATTCAGTCAGAACTGAAGAAGTTTCTTGGATGAGAAGTGAAATCTCTTCAAGGAAAAACAAAGTCCAGTTGCCTTTTGAAAATGCATAACCATGTCCTGGATGATTGAGAATCCCCACAGACATTTAGACGAGGAAAGGGCAAGTGAAGACGAGGAATGTATCCACCATCTTTCCCTACCGTGGACTTTGATCTGAGCTGTGCTCTGTTTCTCTCCTGCATCACAAGTATATTTTCCTGCATCCTCAGGATGTGCATGGTGAATCAGCAGCTCAGCCACACAGCCGTCCTTTTTCATCTCGTACTTCTCACTCGCTCGAAGGAGAGTCACACCTTTCTTCCATGCCACTTTGACCTCTGGTGTGGCGAGGATGCAGCGCAAAGTGACCGTCTCACCCTCTTTCTTTTCCACATCCTTAAGCTTTTCCTTAAAAATGGCAGGGGCTGCTACAAGGCATGATCAAGATAAGGGAGGGGGTAAAGTAAGGTTTTGGAGGAAAACTCGTACATGAGCTGATATGGCAACAGGAAGCAAACTGCGTTTGTACATGGTTTTGGCAGCAGCAGACTGCAATAAATAAATCTTCTTAATAAATAAAGCACCTAGCACTGATGATCTTATCTAATTGGATAATGAGATGTCTACAAGGAAACAACTAAGTTCAAAAAGTACCAAGGATCTTCATCCTTCCTCTCCTCCTGCTGCTGTCTCACCCTCCCTCCCTTCTAGCACTGATGATGCTAACTGGGTCATGAGATGTCTGAAAGAAAACAATCAAGGACCAAGGTAATGAGACATGAGATATAATGAAATGAATGAGATATGAGATGATATGAGATTAAAATGTAAAGTATGAGATATGAGATTGAGAAATGAGATATGAGGTATGAAGTATGTCATCAAGATTTTAGGTATGAGATATGAGGTATAAGATTGAGATATGAATAATGAGATATGAAGTATGAAATTGAAATGAGATACATGTTATGAGACATGAGATATGAGGTATGAGATATAAGATATGAAATATGAGATATAAGATTGAGATATGAGGTATGAAGTATATATATGAAACTGAGAGGTGGTACAACATATGACATGAAGTATGAGGTATGAGATATGATGTCTAAAATTGAGATATGAATGAGATGTGAGGTATGAGAGGAGGTATGTGAGATATGAGACTAAGATTTGAGATTGAGATATATGAGGCATGACATATGGGATACTACATGAGGTATAAGATATGAGATTGAGATAGATATGAGATATAAGAGTTGAGATATGAGATTTGAGATACAAGATATAAGGTATGACATATGAGATGAGATAGGAGATAGGAGATATGAGAATCAGGTATTGTGAATGAGATATAAGATTGTGATGTGAGATATGAGATGAACATAAACAACACTCTGCTGAATTGTACCCATCTAGTCCAGCCCTTGATCCACCATTGTCCAAGCAATCATCTCAGACTTTTCATAAAATCAAAAGAGACACTTGAGAAAAACCCTCTTTCTCTTGAGATCCTGAGATGATCCACCCAATTTTTCTCTATCCATCTCTGGGATGGAGAACTTCAGAAGACCATTAAGTCCAAAACCGCTTTCAGTACCAGCCAATGTTAGCAAAGGTCTCCTACCTGTCACTTCCACTCGCGCAGAAGTCTTCAGGTCTCCGCTCTTGCAAATATATTCCCCTGCATCCGACAGCTTTACGTCCCGGATGACGAGCTCGGCCACAGGACCCCTTTGCTTGAATTCATATTTGTCCCCTGCTTCCAGGACTATATTGCCTTTCATCCACTGCACAGGCACATCTGGTTTGTTAAGCTCACACATAAGACGGACTTTATTCCCTTCCTGAGCTTCCTTGTTTTGCAATTCTTGGTTAAAAACTACTGGCAGGCCTAAAATGTAAAAACAAAAAAGATGGAACAGAAAGGAAGAGAAATAAATCATTATCCTTTTTTTTTAAACTTATCATATTGATATACAGATAGCCCTTGACTTATAACAGTTCATTTAGTGACTATTCGAAGTTACAAGAGGACTGAAAAAAGTGATTAAGGACCATTTTTTACACTTATGACCACGACAACATTCCCAGGATCATGGGATTAAAATTTGGACACTTATGATGGTTGCAGTGTCCCAAGATCATATGGTCCCTTTTAGTGACTTTCTGATGAGCAAAGTCAATGACTAACTTAATAATAGCAATGATTCACCTCACAACTATGGCCAGAATGGACATAAAATGAGGCAAAACTAACAACTGTCTTGCTTAGCAATGGAAATAGGGGGTTCAGTTGTGGTCATATATCGAGGACCACCTATACTTAATTAGCTACTTTTCTCTGGTTTTATTTCTACACGATTGAAACCAATCAGACTTTGCACCACCAATCCTACCTTGCACCACCAGCTTTGCACTGGATTGGCTGTCACCAATGTCACAAGTGTAGATGTCACTATCATTTTCTTTAAGGTCTTTGATGAGGAGTTGCAAGACTGTCCCTTTTTGGCTGATCTCATATTTCTGGCTAGTTTGAAGGTCAATAATGCCTTTCCTCCATGTCACAGAAGAAGTTGGTTTCTTGGTTTCGCAAGTGAGGGTGGCATTCTTGTTCTCCTCCACCTTCAAGTCCTCAAGATCCTTCACAAAGCAGTTTCCAGCTTCTGGAACAGATGAAATCAAAGATCCTATCAAATTTTTGTAAGAAAAATAAATCCATTTATTTGTTGCTTATGTATAATAACTACTGGCCATAAGCATGAGTTCAGTGTGTGAAATTCAATGAATTACCTTCTTTCCATCCAATTAAAAGTCTTCAACTTGCAACCGTTTGTTTAATGACCATTCAAAGTTACAGCAGCAATGGATAAAGTGACTTATGACTATTTGCCCACTTACAATTGCTGCAACTTCTCTATGATCACGTAATTAAAATTCAGACACTTGGCAACTGACTCATACTTCTGATGGTTGCAGTGTTGCAGAGTCATGTGATCAACTTTTACAAACTTCTGACAAGAAAAGTCAATGGGGAAATCCAGATTTACTTAACAACCATGTCACTAACTCAACAACTGTAATGGTCTTAAGTGTGAAAAATGATCCTAAGTCACTTTTTTTAGTGCCACTGTAACTTTGAATGAACTGTTGTAAGTCGAGGACTACCTGCAGCCCTATCACTGACCTTCCACCAATAATGTGGCTTTCGTTTTGGAAAATTCAGTCTCGCAGGTATATTCTCCACCATCTTTCATTGTGGTGTCATGAATGATTAAAATTGCCCTGGTGCCTTCCTGACGTAGGTCATATTTTTGACTCCTCCGGATCTCTTTGCCATCCTTCTTCCACTTCAGGTTGTTGTCCCATCTGGACAAGTCACAACTTAGGCTGACTTCATGTCCCACCAAGATGGACTTGTCCTCCAGCTGTTTTGTGAATTCTGCGGGTTTTTCTATGGAAAACAAAAGATTGGGAAACTAAGTCAAGAGAAAAGACGCAAGATTTGTGACTGACTGTTGCATGTCTGCAACTATTACAGATGGAAAACTAAGGCTGGATTTAGACGATGATTATGAAATGGCTGCATGCGTGCAGCCTCATGTTGTAGAAATCATCTCTATTGGCTCTCATGAGTTTTTCTAGGATTTTGTGGGGACTTTAAGTATTTAGATATGGTAAAGTAATTAGATATGGGAAAATACAGCAGTTACTTATGTATATCTCTGTCTATCAACTATCTATCCAATAATCCATTCATCCACATCTCTCTCTCTCTTTCTCTTCCTCTCTTCTTCAGCTATCCAACTATCCAGCTATCCATCTCTTTCTCTCTCTCAAATCTACATCTATTTATCTATCCAATTAGACATCCAATTATCTAACTCTGTTTCTCTTTCTATTTTTCTTTATATACCTATTCATCTCTCTGTCTCTCTATCCAATCATTCATCTATTTATCCATCCAATTATTTATCCATCTTTTTAGCTATCTAATTCAGAGAGAAGAGGTAGGAGAAGAGATAGATTACCTTCCTCTCTCTCTCTCTCTCTCTGTGTGTGTCTATATACGTTTCAGCAGAATCTCATCTGCCATCATCAGGCTTCTGTGTGGATGTGTGTC
>BHFT01009778.1:0-35405 GCA_004320025.1 Laticauda laticaudata
CCTCATTGGCTGACTTAGTTGTTATGCCTATTCATTGGCTGACCTTGTTACCAAGCTCGATTCCAGTTCATAAATATACTCTGACACAGTTTCCATTTAACAACAGCACTGGGGTAGGAGAAGACATGTACTCAGATGATTTTGAAGATCTATAAATCTATCCCCTTCTCAGGTCCTGCTATACTGCCTCAGTGTGATGGACATGTGTGTGTGTTCCTGGGAGGAATGAGTGAAGAATGTGTACACCCAACAAGAACACCCAATGGTGAAGATCATCCTAGCTATCTTGCTAATCATTTATTATTGAGCAGATGTGATACATAAAGATGCAGGAAGGGAAAAGCAAAGGCATAATTTCATACTGCATGGTTGGGAGAAAGCAGGCAGAAACCTACCAAGGGACTAATATTGTATGTAGCTGGAGAATTGCACCAGTACTCAAATATGGGAAAAATTTCTTGAGAAGTTCAGTCCACCTTGGTCAACCATCTCATCATCACCGCAAAGTACAAAAGAACAGATACTTGAATTTGCCTACTTTCTTCTTCCATCTCTGACTCACCATCTTTATGCACTCCAAAGAATGCAAACCCCCGATTTACACTATTGACTGTGTTGAGGACAACAGCAGCAAGGTGATGCAGAAGAAAAAGGGAAATGAGTAAAATAAAAAACACACTTACCTTTTGCAATCATCTTTGGGGCACTTTTACCAGTTGGTGCTGGCTTTGCAGCTGCAGGGACAGCTTGTGGGCCTGGCTGATGGGGCAGCTTTGGCTGCACTGAGGGAGCCGGCTTGGATGATGCTGGAGAAGTGTCAGGCTGAAAGAGCAAGGATCATGCCTATGAAGTAGTTCCTTATGTGATTCAGCACCAATGTAACAATGGTATATGTCCACAGTTTAAAAAGTCCAAACAGTATTGTAGGTATGGCAGATGCTTTAAGTGGTGTCTATTGATATGTGTATTGCTGTAGTCAAATCCCAGAATCCTAGAATTGCAAATGGCAATTTAGATCAGCAAGGCCAACCACGTGCTCAATTCAAGAATCCAAATTAAAACATCTCCAAAAGATGGCTGTCTAATCTCTGCTGGAACACATCCAATGAAAAGGAACCCACTACTTCTCTGGGTAATTGGTTCCACTATCAAACTGCTCATATCTCCTTTTTTCTCGCTCTGTCTTTTAACATTCAGCTGTGATCTGGTTTTCTATCATTCATTATTCCCTGTGTAGCATGCTGGAACAAGGATTTTGTCTACTCTGTCACATCCTTTCAGATATTTGAAAAGTGCTAGGAAATCCTCCCCAGTTATTTTTTTTCCAAGACTAAACATACTCAGCATACATACTAAACATACACTTAAATCTCCCTTCAGGCTTCTGTGCTCAGCCCTGATCATCCTTGCTCCCATTCTCGCTTCTTAGGTGTGGTAGTCAGAACTGATCACAATATTCAATGTGGGTCTGACCCATGCAGAATAAAGTGAAACAATTACTTTCTCTGACTTCTAAAGTACATTTGCCCTTTTCCCCCATCCAGAATAACAGAGTTGGAAGGAACATTGGAGGTTTTCTAGTCCAACCCCCTACATAAGTAGGAGACCCTCTAACATTCCAGATAAATGGCTGTCCAATCTCCTCTCAAAAAAAACTCCAGGAACTCCCACAACAGGATGATCTTGCCTCCTCATGTTCAGTTTGAGATGATTATTCCAATTTTTTTTCAACAATACTATTATTGAAACCAGATTACCATCTACACATGTGCACTCCATTTCTATTCCATTCTATTATTTTTAATCAATTTCTCTAATCCATCAAGATTGTTTTAAAATCTATTTCAGTCTTCTTTTGAACATTATTTCTGTAATGTTCTTCCTCTCAAAGAAGATCCAAAAGATGAACCTCCTCTCCCAAAATGAGGCTTAAAAGCAATAAATATAAAAAATTAAAATAAGTTCATTATAAGAAACAAGGAAAGCAAACTATCAGGCAATGTAAAAGATATCCAGATTCTGGAGTGGCTGGTTATACGTGAAAAGGGATAAATTGGGGTGGGGTGAGGTGGGCAAACAAACACTCCTCAGAAGTTGTGCAATTGGGATACTGTCTTTGAGGTGTTTATATTCTTGGCTACTACACTTACATTAGTAAGCCAAGCTCACTAATAGGACATAAGCAGGGCTTTTCTGTCTAATCTCAATTGTTGAGATGGATGGTATTGGGATCTGTCACAATGTTGATCAACATTTTAAACCAAGTCCAGGAAATCACAGTGATCTAGCACAGCATTTCCAAGACCAATGTTATGTAGTCCCTATTATCCTATTTACAATGCCCTTGTTGTATCTTCCAGACCTTTTCCAATGACCTCCAAAGAATGAGTGGGAATCTAGTCAAGGTTATATTATGGTATGAATCTCTGATCAAAGCTAATCTGATCCAGGTCAAGTCATAGTGGTGCACTAGCTGAAACTGAGTACAGTAAGGTCACCTGTGCCTCTAGTGACAGATTGGCATTAAAGATACTTCCCAAATCACACATCTGTTTCTTTAGAAGGAAGACTATGTCATCCAGAACAGACCACTTGTGCCAGGCCTGGGGACCATTTGAACCCAAAACCTCTTAAAAGTTTTGGGTTCAAATGCTCACTCTAGCAATGTGGTTTTTAGTGCTAAAATCTAAATTACACAGATGACATGATCCTGTTATCAATGAACTGCAAAAAAGAACCCTAATTATTCTTCAAATATTTGGGCCTTATTAATATATGCATACAAATTAGTTAGTTGCAAGATAGACCTGCCTCCTGCTAACTGCACAAATGTTTGCCATAGTCATAATCTGAATCTCTTCAAAGCATAGTCTTGCCATTTCTTTGAACCACTCTATCTACTTTATCTGTTGTCCTCTCCTTCTACTTTTCTCAATCTTGCCAACCCTAGTTATTTGCTTTTAAAAAATGCACTACCAAAGTGCTATTTGAAGAGAAAGATAGCCATCCCAGCTCTCAAGGAGAACCCCAGAGTTAGGACCATTTAAGCCAAGCAGAAAACTGTTCTTTTGTAACAGTCTTTTTGGTGAGCTCTTGTTGTTGTTAAATCTTGTCTGAAGGGGAAAGTAGAAAATGGCATGGCGCCTAGGTTCCCATCAGGTTTGCTTCAAATGCACACATGCTGAGTGAAGATGTCAAAAATCCCCCAATATGAACTGCATGAGGTTCAGGGAGGGGACAGGAGACAGTCACTGTTCCACCCTTCAGCAATAGATTGCCGCCCCTTCCCTTCCAAGGCCAGCTAAAGTTTCCCTTGGTGGTGGGTAGGAGAGGTGAAGACCCCAAACACTGTATTTTACTTAGCTGCCTTCCTCAGCCATATCTCACTTCATAAAAATTTCTTTGTAGTTTTAAATTCTAATTCATAAGAACTGTTCTCTAAAAGCTTTTCAGTTTTGCTTTTAAACTTTCTATTTATTGGTTTCTATCACCTTTCCACTCTTGCAATTTCAAATCACACATCCTCCTCTATTCAAATAATCCCATGTTCAAAAATAAACCTCGTTCCTCCCAACTTTTTCATAATTAGCCAAAAATACAAAGTCACACCTTTGCTAGGAAAATATACACATATTACCTCCATGATATTTGTAATTGGTTTTTCTCTCTTTAGTTTTTAAATTTCAAATCATTGTTTGCTAAGATACAAAGTGCAACAAATTCAGTTATCTTTAAGGTGCAAGACATTTTTTCACATAACCATATGCACCTCATTTTCACTGACTCTCACTTTATATCATTTTTAAATGATTGTTATTTTTTAACACAATCATTTTAATCATTTTATATGCCCTGATATATATGATATATATGATTTTAATTTATCTCAGTGCTTATTCAACAAAGCAAGGCTTTTTTCCCACTGTATTCAGGCTTTCTCACTTTTGGGAATGTCCATTTTCCTCCATGCCCAGAATTTAACATTAAAGATCTGTAAGATTCTGTCTGTATAATTCTCAGGGTGTAATATAATGCAAGAGTGAAAATTAGCAGACACATAGTGAAGCTGCCTTCTTCTCACATTTACTTGCCAAACTTTATGAAATCAACCTAGCACTCCCAAGTGGAAGATGAAGAAACATCTTTTCCCGTATCCTGCTTTACTTGTGCAACAGAGTAAGAAGTACAGTGTGGCATAATGTTTCTATTCAAGATGGCATTTGGCTCTGACTAAGGAGAAATTTACATGATTGTGACTGAACTTCCTCCCACCTCTGCACAGTAGGATAGAGGAAATTTTTCTTCTTTGTCTCTTGCAAGTTCATTTGTCACCCGCAGAAGAAAAGGGACCCTCTTCTCTGTGTAGCAATTCCTCAACTTTGCAAGTCATCCTGTGATACAGAGGCTCCATTCCTCCTGCAATCTTCTAGCAAAAAGTGGCAGGAACTGCAACATACTGTTGACATTCCTGATCAACAATGCCAACCAAAGCAGACATGAAAGGCTGCTGTGGGTCTGGTTTGTGGTGCACTTTGGTACTGTGGTCTGCCGGTGGCCTGCTGGCAGCAGAGTCGGACAGTGGGGAGAAATATGGGCCATTTCTGGAGTCTGAGGAGGACTCGGATGAGGGATCTCCATCCGACATGAGATGGGGCCATCTGACAGTTATGTGCTCACTCTGGAGCTCCAGAATCTGACATCAGCAAGGCAGAGGAACAAGGGGAGCCTGCTCCCAGTGTGCACTTGCGCAGAACTGCCAGAAGGCAAGAACAGTTAAGATAAAAGGGGTGACTCAGGAGTAAAACTTGGAGATGACTGGCTCCTCCCATAGACATAAAGGAGGAGCAAAGGGATATGAGCAATTTAGTTGTTGGCAGCATTTCAAGGGAGATAAAAGTGGGTACTTATCAGCCTTATCCCGAAAGACTGTGGCAGACTTCTGTTGGACAATTCATAAACTATATTATATGGGTCTCATTATGAACTGTGAATGCATATAATTCACAGCTATTGAAATAAGAAAAAAAAAAGAGGGTTTGGGAACAGTGTGTGATTGTGACTGTCTCAGGAAGCCTTAGTCAGAACATTTGGATTTTTTACAGTAAAATGTTCAATTGATGAAGGTAATTTAAGAGGTGATTGGGTTGATTACACAATTTAAAATAAAAAGGGAAACAATATAATCAATTCCACCAAGAAAAGGTGACAGTTACAAACAGGTGGAAATATTGTATATACTTGGTCTGATTAGGATTTCTAGCTATTCCCAATTTATACCCAGTTTTGTTAACCACAACATACATGTTGTTGGAGGAAAACATTTAAGATCTTGCCTAGTACTTAGTCCAACCTTATTTGTCTCTTCTGCATCTTCATCCTCGTTTGCTAGTTTCATCGCTGTTTCAAGGATCCCTCCCAAACTCTGATCTCCTGGCAAAGATTCCATTCCTTGGATGGGAGGGAAACCTGCCAAAGATGACAGAAAGCTAAAGGTGAAATGATATTTAATTTAAATATGGCATCATTGCCAGTGCTCGGTGTCATTCTCCATTACTCAGCAGTCACTCATTCACTAATTAGTAAGGAATCAATCTCTTCATGTATTTAAATAAATAGAGTTTGATCTACTCAAGAGTACCACAGACTTACAATTAGATTTCCAAGATGCCATCCACAGAACTGAAGATTTTGTGCTAAAAAAGAGCATCACAGCTTTTGTGGTTATGAATAAAAACGAGGTACACATGGGTTTCAGGTTTTTGGCATTGGTCGCTTTGAAAAACCACAGAAATCCCAATCTGAGACCTCACTCAGATACATTGCATTACAGCTCCCAACATTTCCAGCTAGTATTGTTATTGTTAGCCAGAGTCGTTCTGAGAGGTCTCTAAAGTTGCTAAATAATAAAAACTTAAAATTCAACACTGTGGGGAGACTTCTGGCTTGCAAGGCTCGGCAGCGGCAGGAATCCGCGACCGTGCGCGGTTTCTGCTGCGCTCGCCACTGGAGTGCCCCGAGCCAACTGGCTTCGGGGCTATAGCTACCCCGTAGAGGTAGCTGAAGGACAGGAACCTAGCAGGGGTCGGGGGGAGTCGCACCCCCCCCTCAGCTGGCTTAACTTCCCTTTTCCGAAAGCGGTAGAGCAGCAGTCAGAAATGGCCACCAGAAAGAAGCTTTCATCCGGGAAAAGAATGTGCAGGAGGAAGCTGAGAAGTGAAAGTTTGGCTGACCGGGGAGGAGAAGCAACATCCAAGATATCCTGGAATTTAAATTTTGGAAAAAGATACATCGTTCCCTAAGATCTAGAAGCAGCGAATGAAAGTGAAAGAGAAAGTTTGTTTTTTTCTCACTCTCCTTCCTTACGGTGACAGCAGATGAATGAGAAAGAAAAATCCGCTTTGGCATCAGCAGGTAATCAAACTGGAAAATAAAGCCAAGGGGACAATAAAAGATTTCTGAACACTGGAAAAAAAAATTTTTTATGGCTGTAAATGGAAGGAGAGGATAATAATTAAGATTAAGATTGGCTGGAGGAGACTGCTTGGAATTTAAAAGACTAGAACAAGACTTCTAAAAGACACATTTTAATTGGAACTTTGTAACTGAATTACAACCCCAGGAAGAGAAAGTGAGAAAAAAAGAAAAGTGTAAATGAAGACTGTGTTGTATTTGGATTGTTTGTGACTTTGGGACTTTTGGAAATTCTTATTTGAATGATTAAAATCATTTGGGTGCTTAAAAATTTTTTTTTACAATGCATTATTTGTGGATGAACTGAAAATGGAATTTATAAAACATAAGGAAGAGGAACAAAAAGAGAAGGGATCTTTTAGCTCCGTTTTTCATTTTTAGAAATGGCGATTTCTACGTATGAGAAACTACAAGAACAAGAAGATTGGATGAAGAAGTAGCCATCTTTAATGAACAAGCAACTTTATCTGGAGAAGAAAGGGGAAAGGGGGAAAGAGAATGGAGAATTTAAGACTTAAAAAAACAACCAAAAAAAAGGGAAATAAAGTTGAAAAGGGGACACAATGTGTCAGAAAGCAACAGAGAAAGAGGAATACAGAAGAGGGCAGAGATTAAGAGACAAGGGGTAAAAAGGGTAGAGTGGAGAAGCAAGGGAGGAAGGAAGGAAGAGAAGCTATAAAGGTTTGAAACAAGAGTAAACAAACAGGACTTATTTAGAGATAATTGGTTAAAAATATAACTGAAAAAGAGATTCTGCAAAAGTACATAAGATTGTATTGTTGTATTTGTATTAGAAATAATGCTAGAAAATTTGGAACAACATATGATTATAAAATGGGATAAAAATATTCAATGTAATTTAGTGAAAATCTTTTCTCCTTGAACAAAATAAATAAAAATGAAATATGAGAGAAATGAATATAAGAGAATGGGAACAATTTTAATCACATAATGTTCTAAAATATAAGTAAGTGGGGGGAAGCAACTATGTAAAATTTATAAGTGTTCCCATGGAAGCATGATACTTGAAAAGAAGGTATAAAATGTTTAAGATTTAAATGAATATTAATCTTAACAATAGAGTTCAATTGATATGGATTGTTGTTGTAATTATATATTTATAATTTTTTCTTTTTTTAAATATAGTGTTTAGCTTTAGAATGTACTAAGCAGAATCCGAATGAAAGTTATTTATTATTTTAAGTGTTAAATTTAGGGGAAAGATATAAAGGCGTCATACTCCAATCAGTGATTACAGGAGAAATTTTGTGTTAATGAGAAAACATAATAGACAGCTGAAACAGGACAGACAAAGGATATAACTATAATGATTTAAATTGAGATGAAATAAATAAAATAGAATTAAGAGAGTGAAAAGAGGGGAGAAGCTATATAGAAAATGTTGAAATGGTAATAAGATATGGAATAGTAATATAAAGAGAGCATGAACTTGAATTTATGTCTGTAGAGATGTAACCCGGGATCAAGCTGCTTTCAAAAAAGATATTTTATGTTTTTATGTTATGTGTTTTGTTTGTACATGTTTGTCTTTTAAAAATCAATAAAACTTTTGGAAAAAAAAAATCAACATTGTGGGATGGTACCAGGTTGGCACAGATAAAGTCAGAGTTAGAAAAATCACCTATTTGGGAGTTTTTTTGTGTTTTTGCATTATACAACTGTAAGAGGACAGCATTTATCAAACATGTCTTTTTCTTCCCGTCAGATCAAGAGGATGCTTCTTTAAGCATCTTATAGGCTGGATGCAATAATATGTTACATTCTATCGCCACCTTGTAAACTATGTCCCAATGGTACTTTTTCAAGAGGCAACTGGACTTCCTGGTTTTTATTTGAAGACATTTTGCTTCTCATCCAAGAAGCTTCTTTAGCTCTTGACTGGATAGTGGGGAATGGAAGGATTTACACTTATTGCAGACAGCCAGTCATTTGCATTCTTTTAGCAAGTTGTTGAGGCCACCTGGAGGTTCATTTGTGTCCTCAGGGTCACCTGAGTAGTGCAAATGGATGTGGAGCCTTTTTGAACTGTTGAAAAGGTTGTGTTGTAGATGGAGATAGTTGATGTCATATCCTTCCCCTTCTATTGAGAGAGGGCTGCTCAATTTTGACATAGATGGCTTCTTTGACCCCTCTTTCAAACCAGTGGTCTTCTCTGTCCAAAATGTGGACTTTGCTGTCTTCAAAAGAATGGGCTGTGTCTTTTAAATGCAGGTGGAATTCTGAATCTTGTCCTGATGGGTTTGTTCTGTGTTGTGTTGCATGTTTATGAAGTGGTTGTTTTGTTTCCCCAATGTACATATCTGCACATGGCTCGCTGCACATGCAGTACAATGCAAGGAGTATAAATCCTTCCATTCCCCACCATCCAGTCAGAGCTGAAGAAGCTTCTTGGATGAGAAGCGAAACATCTTCAAACAAAAACCAAAATGTCCAGCTGCCTCTTGAAAAAGCACCTTTGGAACAACCACGACATGGATGACAGAGAATCTCCATAGACAGCTGTAAACTATGATTATAACATTGTGTTCTGTGAATCACCACTTCTTCCGCAAGACAGATGGGTTATGAAGCGGAGGGAATCTCAGGTAAGAAGTGTGAGGGTGCCACAGAAGATCAGCTACCTATGAGCTGAGAAGGGTACTGCATGCATATATGTGAATGCAGGAAAGCTGGGGAAAGAGGGTGCAATGTATGTGAGAGAAAGGGGGAGGGGAGAGAACACAGGGAGGCCGGGGAAGAAGGGCATTGGTGGGTGCGAGCCAGCAAAGGGGGATGGAGGATGTAGTGCGAGCAAGCAAAGGAAGGCAAGTGGTGGGGTGAAGACCTTTCCAAGTACCTGGTGATCTTCCCTGCCAGCTTGTCCACTGACTTTGCTTGTAGGAAGTTGGCAGAGGTCAGTGATCACATGACTGCAGGATGCTGCAACTGATCATAAGTGCAAGCTAGTTGCCAGATGGCTGCATTTTGTTCGCCTGACTATGAGGGTGCTGCAATGACTGGAATTTCGAGGACTGTTGGTAAGTCCCTTCATTCAGTGCCATCACAACTTTGAACAGCCACTGAACAAATGGCTGTAACTCAAGGACTACCTACAGAAAATTATGAATGATGAAGAAGCTTTCCTGAAAATGTTCCAGGAAGCAGTCTTCGCTCACAGAGGCCAATGGCAAGACCAAGCAGTCTTGATTAGCACTCAGGTGAATACAGATCTGTCTAATCAAGCAAAGCAAAACCTGAAATGAACTGACATACCTCAGGCTGAAAATAAAACTCTCAACTGCTGTACATAAAGAGATTCTTGCACAGGCAACCAGGAGTAGGCAAAGTTTAAAACTCTCTTTAATGTAAGTCGGAGTGGTTAGCAGGGGAGTTTTCAAAAGGGACAAGGTTACCTGTTGAGGGAAGAGATGTAACCTGCTCCATTACTGTACCTGCCATACTCCTAGATATGTTTTCCTAACACGGACACTGAAAGTCTAGAAAAATCCTAAAGCAAACAACATAACTAGAAGAATTGGAAATTAAATACCTGGTGGCACAGGAAGATCAGCAAACTCCACAGGTTTCCCTGCTTTATGAGCTTTGATGGCCTCTTGATATTGCTGGGAGAATTTAAAAAAAAATCAATAAGCTACAGAATTCCTTTAGAATAGTCTTTGTTTTACAGGATTGGTTCTGCCTAAATGGCGGCTCATAGTATTAATTTTATATCTTCATCAGGACTATCAAGAATGTTCTCAAACAATTGTTCAGTCAATACTGCTAAGAATATAACAGCTCTCTTGATATATTCCATACAACTCCTGGGACGCTGGCAACAACAAATAGGATTTGTAGCCCCACACACCTTGTATGTTGTTGGAGAAGTCTACTATAAGAAGTTTTCATGAGAAAGCCTGGCTTGCTTTGCTGTCATTGTCAAAGACAACAATACCAAGGGGTTATATTTTGAAATCTTTCTATTGCACATCAAAACCAAGCACCATAGAGTAGAATGCTCTTTGATGAACTGCCACTGGGACTTTTTTTAATCCATGTCACTTGAATATTATGAAGCTATTCTGCAATTTCCTCTGGAATGTGTACTTTTTAAAATGTATAAATAGATTGCTTTGTTCAAAAACCTGTCTTGTTAACTTTCTGTCTACAGTGGCAAACTTCTAAAGGAATTCAGGCTGAAATTCCCCTTTCAAGAAGTCTCGAGGCTTCCTTTTTCCATAAAGGATTAAAAGCAGAAGAAATGGGGAAGGAGGGGAAGTGGAGAGCAAACTCTGTTCTGAGAGTAGCCCAATAGAGATCATTTTTCTAAAGAGCAATCATGTGGCACATTTGACAATAACATTATATATTGATCTTAGATACTGAATATTAACAAAAGCATCAAGCTGCTTCAGTCTCCACCAGTTCCTCCTTTGAGCAAAACCCGAGTCTTGTGTGGTTGCAGTATTTGTGCAATTAATAGCACCTATATCCCAAAGGTGCTTTTTTTTCCCCTACAAGGCAACTGGACTTTCTGGTTTTTCTTTGAAGACGTTTCGCTTCTTAGCCAAGAAATTTCTTCAACTCTGACTGGATGGTGGGGATTTATATTCCTTGCAGACATTTGGACATTTGCATTCTTTTAACGGGAGTCGTTAAGGTCTCCTGGAGGTTTATCTGTGTCCTCAGAGTCACCCAAGTAGTGCAAATTGGTGTGGAGCCTTCTTGGAACTATTGAAATAAATGTGTTGTAGACTGGAGACAGATGATGTCCTTATCTATGAGAAGCAAAACGTCTTCAAAGAAAAAACCAGAAAGTCCAGTCGCCTCTTAGGAAAAAAGCACCTTTGGGACAACCATGGCCTGGATGACTGAGAATCTCCATAAACAATAGAACCTATAATTCCAACGTATCTTTCCACAGGGAGACAATAGCAAAAAGCAGAGCACATTCTAGAATTTCAAATTCTGCTCTACTTGCTCTTCCCAGGTACACCCTGAGGCTTGGTGCAGCAAATGGACATCCAGAGTCACAATATGCAGCCACTTTACCTTCACAATCCGTTCATGCATTCTGGCCTTCCTGTCCTCTCCTTTGCTCTTTGCCTGGGCTGCTGCCGCCTTGTATCTGTCCATCCTCTGCTGCAAGGCCTCCATCATATCTCGAGGGGGTGCTGGCCTCTCTGGAAACCAAAGGTAGAATTCTAGATAGCACGCTGGCAGAAAAGATTTATCACGTATCTTATAAAAGCTTGAGGCCTTCAAGAATCCAGAGAGACATGCAGACAAGCGCTTGGTTAGAATAGAATAGAATAGAATAGAATAGAATAGAATAGAATAGACAGAAACAGAAACAGAACCAAGTGTGGTTGGACACACTAAAAGTTATTCTTGGTGCTAACATACTCTCAGTATACATAAGAAAAGGTAACATTCGTTAAGAATCAAAAATAATAACGTACAACACTAAATGACAGTCATAGGGTACAATCAAAATCAAATCATACTAGGAAATAATATAAATCGTAAGATATAAGCGACAAAGTTACAGTCCTACAATCACACAGTAAGAGGGCGATGGGTGATAAGGAATGATAGAAAGTTAGAGTAGAGCACACTCTGAAATAGTTGAACAGTGTTGAGGGAATATTTGTTTGCACAGTGATGGCTTTCGGAAAAAACCTGTCCTTGTGTCTAGTTGTCTGCGGGTGAAATGCTCTATACGTATTTTGAGGGAAGGAGTTGAAACAGTTATGTCCTGGGATGTGAGGGGTCTGTAAATATTTTTCACAGCCCTCTTTTTGACTGGTGCGTTTACAGATCCTCGTTTGAAGGCAAGGTTGGAGTAATTCTTTTTCTTGCAGTCCTTAATTATCCCTCCGTGAAGTCTGTGTCGCCGGCTGTTGGGTTGCAGAACCAAACCAGACAGCTATAGAGGTGCAGATGATAGACTCAATCAATTCCTCTGCAGAACTGGATCAGCAGCTCCTTGGGCAGTTTGAGCTTTCCTGAGTTGGCGCGCAGAAGAAAACCATTCTTTGTTGTGCTTTTTTGATGACATTTTTGATGTTAGGTGTCCATTTTAGTCATGTGATATAGTAGAAACCTATAGTAGAACCATTTGAAGGTCTCTACTATTGATACTGTGTTTTCTAGTATTGTAAGAGGTATTAGTATGGGAGGGCTTCTTCTGAAGTCTACCACCATTTCCTACAGTTTGAGTGTGTTCAGTTTCCAGATTGTTTCCGGTTACAACCACGAGGCAAGTTGTACAACCTCTTGACTGTATGGCAGATTCATCATTGTCTCAAATGAGACCAATCACTGTTGTGTCATCAGCAAACTTCAGTATTTTAACAGCTGGATCGTTTGAGATGCAGTCATTGGTATATAGGAGAAGTGGAGAAAGCACACAGCCTTTGGGGGCCCCCTGTGCTGATTGTACAGGTATTTGGATGTGATTCCGCCTAGCTTCATCTGCTGCTTCCTGTCTGTTAGGAAGCTTATGTATCCACTTACAAGTGCATTCAGGTACCACTAGTTGGTTTAATTTACTTCGAAGAGTGTCTGGAATGAATGGTATTGAATGCTTGACTTGAAGTCTACAAAGAGGACCCTTGCATAGGTATTTGGAGATTCAAGGTGGTTATAGGATGTAATGTAGAGCCATATTAACAGCAATCATCTGTCGATCATTTTGCTCGATATGCAACTGATGGGATCTAAACCGGAGATGGTTTTCAGGTGGGACAGCACAAGCCTTTCAAAGATTTTCATAACTACAGATGTTAGAGCAACTGGTCTTTAGATTGCTAGGTACCCAAGAGGGGTCATTTCAGACTGAGGAGTGGAAGGTCACATGACCTAGTGTACCTCCCTAGAAGCAATATTTTCTAAATATTAAAAGCACAAATTTCTCTTACCTATTATTCATAAGGACCCAGTTTAAGTTAACTAATCATATCTCTCATATAAAATAGTTGTTCAGTGATGGGACACTGCTGGAGAGGGAACAGGATAGAATAGACTTTGAAAGTTTTCAGCTCTTTTCACAGGTAAATCAAGCTAGATAACTATGAATTTGGCTCCTTGAACTTTCTCTATTTGTTTTCCATTTCCTCATTGTTTGAATGAGAAACCAATACTCTCTAGTCTTTGAGATATATTAATTCTGGAAGAACTAGATTTGAGACATCAGGTCCGAGAGGTCCAGACTGTACCCTGAAGCAAGATGTCTTTTTGTAGGAAAGTCACCATGCTAACCACAGAAGGAAAAAGTAGCAGCAGTACATATCCCAGTACATGCGTCAAATTGAACTGCAAATTCTCTGTAAAAGAACATTGCGTAGGGACCCTCCAACTTGGGGCCTAGCTAGTATGGGTTGTGGGAGGAAGGGCTTTCTGGGGGAATTAAAGGTGTACCACAAGAACTCTGTGGTGCAGGCTGGGGTGACAGAGAGTGAGCTGTTCTGAGAAAACATGGCCAGTCTCTTATCTTATTGGACTAGCTAGCTGCTAGACCTATAAAGCTCTTTATGGCACACAGCTAAGTTATTTGAGGGACCATCTCACTGATTATCAGATATGGCAGAAAAGGCATAGTCCCAATCCCATTTATTAGGAAGTGTCATATGGTGGGACCCAGGAAGAGCGCCTTTTTCTTGTGGTGGCCACCCTTTGGGTCAACATCCCCTTCCTCCCTGAGTTTAGGTTGGTCCTGACCCTGCTGGCTTTCTGTGCAGCCTTAAAGACATGGTTGTCTCAGTAAGCTGAGGGATTCAGCTGTGTGGCAGAGTCCATGCAATTGTTATGTTGATTTGCTGCTGGTTGTTTTGGTTTTTACTTTGGCTGTTGATTATGTATGTATTATTTCTACTGTAATTTGTTGTTTGATGGTATTTTAAATTGTTGTTAGATACCTAAATGAATCTGAAATGGGACAGTCATATAAATTGAAATAATAAAGAAAGAAGCATTATTATCAAGAAACAGGGGAAAAAATGGAAGTATTTTGGAATTCCCACCTGCTGTCCTTGAGACTCCTTGGGCTGGATGATTTACTGCTTGAGCAAGTGGTGTTGCTGTTGCCACCGGAGTCTGTTGTAGACGTGAAGATAACATCTCCTTGGGTAACTGATCTATGAAAATCAGATAACCAACTAAAGTAAGTTAAAAAGCTAATAAATAAAAGAGTCTGCATTTCAACACAGGAGGGAAGATGCAGTTATATCACCTGCCTCTGTCATGCTCAAAGAACAAAGAATGACATGTGGAGTTACTTCTGAATAGCTTTTTTACTGTTGTTCACCTACACACAGGAATCTTGCCAGACTAAAGCAATTACCTTCAATAACTGTAGGTATACTCTGTGAATTACTAGGTAGGGTCCATCCTTGCTCTCTTCCTGTCCACCAGATATTCGAAGCTCCACTCTCTGACATTTGGGAAACAGCCCCTCCCTCCTGTGATTCTTGATTACAATTCACCCCAGCCCCTAATTTACCTCTTCCTTCCAGCCCATCCTAACTTAGGCACTCAAAGCATACTGATCAATTCAAATATACATTATCAAAGCTTTCTGTTCCAATGCAGCTGCTTGACAAGCAGAAGAAGGATTCTTGAAGGCTGACACTGCCCTTGGATGGAATATCTGAATTTGCTTTATTATAAACCATGTAATGACTTTAGATCATTCAAATAAGTCAAGACATAAATCCTGCAGATAAATAAAAGTTCTGAGCTGAACATGAATCTTGAGGATTCCATCATCTTTCTCCAGCTGTAAGAGAATTCTCAGTTCTCATCATTAAGCAAGCACTACAAAGTGATATCCATATCCCTTTAATACCCACTTCTACTACAACATCTCCCTAAAATTACATTGCTGACAAAGCAGTTCAAGATTTCATTTATATCTGCCAAAGTAAGAAACAAAATTCTTAGCAAGAAACTGAAATGAGGGGTCCTTGGTGTTCTCTGAGTTTGCTCGTTTTCTTGCAAACTAGGTAACATCATCAGTGCTAGTAAGGAGTGCTGTTTGCTGTCAGTTTCTATTCTAGTGGCTTGCCTGTCAGTGTTTGTGTGTGGGGGGGTAGTTTTAGAGATTCTTTGGTTGGGCTGTTTGCTGTTGGCTTCTTTGGCAGTTTCTTGATTGGGGTATTGTTTACTTGATTGTTAGTCTGATGTTTGGGCAATGAAACATCTGCAAGAAAACAAGCAATCTCAGAGAGCACCAAGAACCTCTCATGTCAACTCTGAGCAACAAATACTCCCTTTTATAAAAACCTTAAATGATGACATAACAGTTGGCATCAAGCTAAGACAGACTGCAAAATTAAAACTGTCCTTCTTTCATTGACCATGGCTAGGACCACACAGAAGCCACACAGAAGAATAAAATTCTATTCATTCACCTTTTCTTTACAAGTCCCAAACACCTGCCCTGAAGACTATTGAAATTCTACATGCCTTAGTATTTTGCAATACCTTTGTATAAATCAGGAACATATCCTAAGCAAAGGCAAGCCTACTGAATTCTACTGAAAATACTTTTATGTTCTGAAGACTGCTGAGAAATTAAGAGCTATATCAACTTCCTTACCTATACCTAGATGAAAAGCATTTGTCACTCAAGGATTATTTTTGGTAAAGGTCTGTGTTCCAGCTTTAGAATGCCTAGCTTTTATGATGACTGATACCTTGTTTGGGTATTATTCCATACTTTGGGTCAAGGAACAAATCAATAAGCTTCCACTTACTTTCATCTAGTAATCTGATTGGTGTTTCATGTTTCAATGCAGGCATTTGACATTGAAACTCTAAAAGAAACAAGACTTACTATCTTCACTGCCATCTGAGCTGACTTGCTGATGTATGATCTGCATAATTAAATTAAATTATTATGCATTAAAGTTAATGCCTCAGACAAATATACCCTATTCTCCATTCTCACCTGGAGGTGGTGGCAGATTGCTGAGATCCACAGCTTCTCCTTTACCAAGAGAGTCTAAAATAGGCTCAAAACTCTGAAAAACATGAATACAGGCAAGTGTTTGTTCTTCTATATACACCGTGCTCAACTTACAGCTCATTTAACAACAATTACAAGTTATGATGGCCTTAGAAAAAGTGCTTTATGACCTGCACTTCCATGTATGCCACTGCAGCACCACCTATGGCTACATAATTGCAATTTGGGTCAGGTAAATTATACTCTGCATCCTTTTATACTGGTTTCCAGCAAAAAAAATTAACATAAAATAAAATAAAACCATCTCCAATCACATGGTAAGTTGCTTTACAGTTGCCCAAATTTATGAAGGAAATTCTAGTCCCAATTGGTAAGTCGAGGATTATCCATACACTTTCAGATAAAAAATTACTGTGACTGAGCAATTAAACTTCACGGTTGAATTTTAGATGAAAAAAGCATGAAACCTATAGTCTGAATTCTGCAAAATGCTTCATAAGAGGGATAAAACAGAGAAGTTGCCAAGCAAGAGAGGAAATACAGCTGTTGCTTCACATCCCTATCAAGTAGTTTTTACTGGAGGTATGAAGCAGAAATATGCCACATTTATTATCTCTTTTATCTGTACTACCAGCCTGCTAGACAGCTCTCTCTTTTCTAGAGGGGAGGATATGAAAGAAGAATTACAGTGTTGTGGTTCGGTGGTAGCCTGCGGAGCTGGCAGCAGAGTTGGACAATGGGGAAGAACATGGGCCAGTCCTGGAGTCTGGGGAGGGCTCTGACGAGGGATCTCCATTCGACACAGAGATGGGGCCAGGGTCATCTGAGAGTTATGTGCCGACTCTGGAGCCTCCAGAATCTGACATCAGCGAGGCAGAGGAACAGGGGGAGCCTGTTCCAGTGCGCGCTTGCACAGAGCTGCCAAAAGGCAAGAACAGCTAAGACAAAAGGGGCAACTCGGGAGGAAGGCTTGGAGATGATTGGCCCCTCCCATAAGACATAAAGGAGGAGCAAAGGGACATGAGCTGTTGCAGGAAGCAACTTTGTTTGTTCTGGTCGGTTTAAAATCTGAAGCTCTGTTTTGACTTTGTGCTCCATTTGGGCTTGTTCAGCTAATTGGCAATTTAGTCGTTGGCAGCATTTCAAGGGAGAGTGGTGTGTGATAAAGGTGATAAAGATAAAGGTGGGTGCTTATCAGCTTTATCCTGAAAGACCATGGCAGACTTCTATTGGACTATTCATAAACTGTTTGGGACCCATTACGGGCTGTAAATGCATATAATTCACAACCATTGAATTTTTTTTTAAAAAAATGGTTTTTGGGAACAGCATGTTACTGTCTCAGGAAGCATTGGTCAGAACATACAGGTACAGTGACAGGAGATACAGATTTTCCCTAAGCGAAAATACTACATAAACTTTTATCTGAATGGCTGCTTTTGCATGATTGCCATAAAAACTGGACAATTCAGGCAAAGGCATTCTCCTAATTTTACTGATATGAGCCATAAACGACTCACATCAGAATCAAGTGATATATAGTACTTGAATGTGAGCCATCCTAGAATATAGAGCAAAACCCAACCTATACGGATTCTAGCTTTTGTGCCTGCTCCATATATTGGTCTGGTTTATATCTTTCCCTAAATTATATTTGGTTCACCAAGTTCACACATGGATTACAAAATATAGCTGCTGCATTCCCAAATTATGCCAAGCAAGCCACATTATAGTCTCATTCACTGGGTATAACAAGAGTCTTGAGGGCAGGCAGGAAAAAGAATGGAAACATTTTCTTTCTTGCTAATTTTCCCAGTGAGGATTTTTTTTTTCCATTTTTTAAAAAAGTCACGGTTATTTTACTGTGAAACCACACCTACCTTTGCCAGAAGATAATATTTGGTGGCCATTTCAATGTCACCTTCTTGCTTAGAATGCAGGGCAGCCAATTTATATTCCCGTGCTCTGGCTTGCAGGACAGCTTGAGTGCTGGAGTTCGGAATATCTAAGGGCAAAGAGGGAAGCTGTCACGATCTATGTACCCATCTAATGTGCACATATGTACATGCATTGTACTCAACAAACCTGCACAGAAGGCAAATTGTTACTAATTTTGGTGTTACAAAACTCCAGGCTCCTGAATTATGGTTCAGTAGGAGTCCAACCCAAGCTCACCACTCTGCATGAACTGTAACTGTGAGAGTCACTGGCAGAGACCTTGGGAAAGCACAGCAGGCAAGCTGGTCTTTCTCAGCCTTGCAGCTTGTTTATGAAATCTGTTAGCCACCCATCTTGTTGCAAAGCAACTCTGGATGGCTTACATTAAAAGCAATAATCATAAAAGTATTATATCTAATCACAATAAAAATATAGATTACAACTAAAAGATGGGGAAGGAGGGAGCAGAATGTATGGGGCTCAACTAGAGCCACACCAACATGACCTCGGTTTGCCCCAGATGAAGGAGCATCTAACTCCTCTGGCCAAAAAAGGGTGAATTAATATCTGTTGAATTTTAGGTTATACAAGGTCCATGATTGTAGGTAACTTCATAAAATTTTCCTTAATGCACTTCTGCTGTCTAAGGCTGAATGACAAGGTTTTAAGGATTTATTTATAGATAAGAGATGATATTGTTTGTTGTATTTTTACAGAAGGTGATAAGTTGTTAAAATTGTTTATCCTGGTTGTATGGAGGAAGTCACTTTAGATATTTCTTCTCTTTCCTATTCCTATTTTCTTATCTTTTTCTTTTCTGTATTCTTTTTCAATTCTTTTTTTTTTGCACTATTGTTTCTCTTTATTCTTTTATTTTTTTGTAGTCTGCATTAGTTTGTATCCATTTAGCTATAATGTTTAATAAACTATAATAACCTTCATAGAATTTTCCATCTTTAAATTAATAAAGCATGCTGGAAAGATTAAAATTAAATTCTATTTATATACTTGGTGTCGGAAAAGCTGCATAAAATACAGTTCTAATGTATCAGAAACTAATGGCTGATCACAATGCTACTTTCTCTATCAAAGTAATCTGATGAACTGGGAGTAAGAGACCCTCACTGATTTGTTCCAATAATTCTATGCTCTACTCCCACCCAATTTGATTGGCAGGCCATCATGAAAATGTCAAATGCTTTTTAAAAATATTCTCTGTTTCAAAAGCAACTTACCATGAGGAATAGTGGCTTAAAAAAACACTATGAGTACGTAAGCTATTCTTTAGATCTTGGTGGTTCTGCTAAGGCTATGCACTCCCAAAAGAAAATATTAGCATAAGGTTTTACTGTGATTTATTCATGGCCCAACTTCAAAGGTTTAGGATTGGCAACAGATTTTTTAAAGTGGTTTCTATCAAACACGAGACATCAAATGCATGGGATCTGAGAAGAACAGAAATAAAGCTTGCTTTGATTCTATCCTTTTTAATCCTTTCAGCTGCTGCTATCAGACCAAGCCAATGAACAAAAAGCATGTTGTGTCTTGGCTACATTTACTCTGATGAAACTAACTGAAGAATCTTAGCTATACACAAAATTAATGCTAAATTAGGTTCCAGGCAATTCAAAATGATGCAAGGAAGATTAAATCAAATCCAAATCTCAGACATTAAGGTGCTGAACATTAACAAAAAAGATCCTAATATGAATAATGGTCCAAAAGTAAAGTAATACAGTTAGACATAAGATAAATAGAGATCTCCTATATACTTATTACAAGTACTTAGCTAATATAGATATTAATCCCCTGAGGTCTCTTAAGTCCTGCAAAATATCTCACTGTAATTATTCTTTATTCTAATTTTCATTTACAGACTTATTTTCATTTTATTTTCGTGACTGAATGAGCATCAACAGGGTTGTACCTAAATCTCCCTTCTCCTGGCCCTATTAAAAAACTCTTCTCTAAAACTCATCGTGTCAGTCTGGAATTCCCAACCTGGAGAATCTGCTGAAGTGTCATAGCTGCATTTCTTTCTTTGCTACATGGCTGAGTTGGCATATAGACTTCACAGTCATGATACCCAGTAAAATTGACAGATTTCTCTACTGCTTTTCCTCATTTCCTAGCTTTTGGGCTGATTCAGATGATAGAGGTTTTGGAGAGCTAGAAAGCTTGCCAGTTTCTTGTGGCATTTTAGTTAATCCTTTGAACTACCTTATACTTGAATCCTTAAAAACAGTACTTGATCCAGAATCAATGCTAAACTGAGCTTTAGACTCTGTTTGCTCTGCAGAAAATCATATTTCTTAATACAAATCACACCTTCCCTGTCTTGGTCACCTTAAGCTGGGTCTTATTGTTCAGTACTAACCTGATGAGAGGGAAGATACTGTTGGGGCAGATGTTTCCAGTGGTGTTTCTGAGGAATTAAGTGGTGGACTAGTTGTTGGAGAAATCTTTGGCTTTGGAAGTTTTGGTGGTGGAACTTTGGGAGGCAGCTGTGACCCAGGGGGTGATTTAGATGGTGATTGTTCAAGAACTGCAGCTGGTGGCTCTGGAGTAAAATGGTTGGTTAACACTTCACTTTCTTCTGGTGTGGAGGCTTGTGAGGTTGGAGTGGTCTTCAAAGAAGCATTCTGTGGGCCATTGTTACTCTTTCCTGTAGCTACTGGTGGAGGAATCTCATCTTCATCTATCTTTTTGCCTTTCCTTACAGAGGTCAATAGGTTTTCTAGAGTCTGGGAAAAAAGACTTCATATGATAACAGCACCTTGCAGGTTCATCCATAAATTGAGTATGCCACCAGTAAAAGGACATGGTTTGTAAAAATCACATCCTTTACTCATTCCAAAAGGATCTTCAAGACAGATAAGACTGGAGCATTATAAAATCTTCATGGGAAACAATGGTTATCTACCACTGAATTTAGAAAAAAAGCATATCTCATGTCATTTATCAGCTGTTCAAATGACACTTTCCATACTGTCAAAGTTCCATCTTTATCTTGGGTTTCCTCCCTCTGGCCCCATCTACTTATAGCTTTGTTAGAATCTCCAAGACTATTATAAACCTTACCCAAGTCTTTCCATAACTTCTGCATCTTGGCAAGATCTGTAAAGGTTTTAATTCTTAAATCAGGTAAGATCCCAATGGCTAACCATATCAGTACTGTACTCTAGTATCCTATATAGAACTGACATTCATGTGCCACTCTCACAGCTAGCACTAAAAAATAAGAGTTATTCGTACTACTAGGCAATGAAACACAAAATTACTATGATTCGTAATGGCTTCCAATGAAAATACTTTCACAATGGAAAGTATTAGGTATGAAAGTCCTTCCCAGCACAAGCTTTCTATTAATGTTATTAAGAAACACTAAAGATCTAATACATTTATCCCAGCAAATATTCGATGACTTACTTTGAGGCCTCTTTCATAGCGACGCATTTTGGAATTTTCCCCAGCTTGTTTTGCATTAGCAACTGCAACCTTGTACATAGCCAGTCTTTCCAGCAAAATAAATTCAGATGTGCTGGAAGCAGCTGGAGCACCGTGTTCCTGGCAAAGCACAACACCAATCCTTACTTTTTACAGAAAGCCAACATTAGTTCAACTGCAGAAGAGTTACTTTGTGGCATAGCGTACATCTGAGGCCAAACCCAGGAGTCCCAGGATATGTTCATATGCTCATGTTCTTCCCCCTCCAGCAATAAATCATAAACAGCAATATGAAAGAGAAGGAAAATCATATTCCTTGCAAAAAAAAGGGGGGACAGGCCACTAAGTTGGAATCAAAACTATATATACTCTTGCAAAAAGAAATGCAATTCTTCCTTTCTAGTTTATGTCCACATAGAAATTTGCAGAACCACTGCTCAAACATGCCTTCAGATTGAGCTTTTAGAGGAACTTTTTACTTCCAGGATCCTTATTGCCTTAATTCAAATTATTGTTATATTCTTTGCCTTAGGACATATTATTTATTGTTGCAGGGTTTTGTTACATACATTCTGTAGACATAAGGAAAAAAGCTAGAGCAAAATTTATTACTATGGATTTTATAGGGCTGCTCTTAAGATTGCTGCATAAGTGCATTTAAGACGGTATCTGAAGTGGTAATGGGTTGATTGGGAAGCTTGACAGTGCGAGTTCTAGGAATTGTGGTGTGTGCGTATGTGTGTTAGATGTGTGATTGTGGGCAGATAGAGCAGTGTCAGCTTTATTAGTTGGGAAGAATTTGATCCTTTTATTCTTGAGTAAACAGGCCTCTCAGGTGCTAGTTCAGCCACTTTTATTAAATCCTCACGTCTCCTAGCTAGTGAGATTAGGGAAGTCACATGGCATTGGATCCATAAAATAGAATCCATTTCCTTGGGGGAAGAATGGTTCCATAAGCCTTGAAAGAAGCAATACAGGTAGTCCTTGACTTGTGCCAGCAACTGGCACTGGAATTTCCATCTCTTAGTGATGCGGATGTAAATGTGAGTGCATTACTTAGTGATGACAGTCCCTGTCATTGTCGTTGTTAACCAAATCCCATGGTAATTAAGTGAGACAACTTCCTGTCAGCTTCCCAGAACCAAGTCAGTGGTGGTGCTGGCAGGAAATTGCAAACCCACGATGGCTTTCAAGCAGGTAGGCGGGCAGGCAAGTGGCTGCTGCTGGATGGGAGAGGGCACAATGCGGTGCATGAATAGCATAGGGAGGATATGTAGGGATGTGCAAGGGTGCCTTATCCTCACCACATTTTGCTCACACCCTTGCACATCCCTGCATACCCTCCCTATGCTATTCATGCACCACATTGTGCATGACAAGGGTGGGGAGGCTGCATGAGAGTGACAAGGGGTGGGAANCACATTGTGCATGACAAGGGTGGGGAGGCTGCATGAGAGTGACAAGGGGTGGGAAGAGTGCAAGAAGAGTATAAGGAAGGCACAGAAAGCATTGCAAAGATATGTGAGTGTGAACTGCTTCACAAGTGCCCAGGTTGCAATCATATGACCAGAGAAATGTTGGAATAGCTGGCACTCCACCATTTCTTCAGTGCCATCATAATTCTGTATGGTCAATGAATGAATGGTTGTAAATCAAGAACTACCTGTATTGTATCCTCCTTCCTCAGGAGTGCATCACTAGATCTAAATATGCTACACATTTTTTATCCAATTCCCAATCTCTCCTTTTGAGGTAGAACTGTTGAGAAGATGGTCCAGTTGCTGTTACATAGAGCCTGGGAGAAGCAACTATTGGAACTTTTTTCAGTCAGGATTCAGTTCAGGGCCTAGTATCGAAATGGCATGATGAAAGGGGGGGGGAGTGTCCCTTTGGAAAAATTTCATCCAACAAGCTTCATTAATTAGAACTGAAGAAGCTATTTGGATGAGAAGTGAAACATTTTCAAAGGAGAAAAAAAAATACAAGAAAGTCTAGTTGCCTTTTAGAAAAAGTACCTTTCGGGACAATTTTTTTGGAGTTGCAACTTAAAAGTAAGTAAGAACAACAAAGCCAAGTTGGTATGAAAATATGCACCTTAGTAGCAGCGGGTACCAGAGCATCTGGGGCATTACCATCTTCTTCAAGCACCTCTGTTAGTTCAGCCTACAAATCAGGGGAATATATTGTTAAAGCTATATATTAAATTTAAAAAAGATAATTTTTGTTTTTACCTCTAACAGAGTATGCTTCTTCACAATATAACATAGAACCTAGGTGTTATGAAATCCTGTTCCAAACTACATTTCTTTCATTTCTACCTCTAACATAGTGCAGTATGTTTCATAGTGACTGGGTATTGTTACCATTAGTTCATCATCATCTTCTAAATCTTCCTCTTCTACCCCATCCTCTTCATCAAGGTCCTTCATGCAGAGCGCAGCCATTTTTTCAATAGCTTCCATTGGCAAAGGAGCTAAGAAAGAAAAAGTCGAAGCATCAACCAGCAGTCACTCTCTTGTGCCATGAAATCAGCTCAAGATTGTATTACTTACAACTTACATAAATACAGCAGAGGGTAAAACTGGATAAATCCATAATCACACAGCTGTGATGCATAAGATGATAAGCTTAAAATAAGAGCTCTAAAGAGATGATTGTACTTGTCTGAAACTTGCAAAACTAAATATAGATCTTTCATCGAATACCCAAGACAGGCCACAAATCTATTTGCTTTAGCATCAAATATTCATAGCTTTAGTCCAATTTATATGCAAGTACTGCTATTATGGTCCCTTTGGTCAGGCATCAAACGTAGGCTGAATTCACCATGTGAGTACTCTATAATCCCACCAGTATTGCTCAAACGACATTAGCTTCCTTAGAATATCACACACACACATATATATATATATGGGAGAAACTTCTGCATATACTGTATATTGGATTTCATGCAAGAATCATGACAATGCTGGATCTCCCTCCCTCTCTCTCTCTCTCTCTCTCTTTCCCCCTCCCTCCCTCCCTCCCTCTCCCTCCCTCCTCTTGACTCTGGAGAGCCAATGTATATAAAATCCATAGATGAAGATTTTTCTCTCAGCAATCACTATGCTGCATCTGTAGCACTAAGTAGTCCTGACTTCATCTTAAAGGCTAGTCCCACTTGCCATGGACTGCAAAAACGTATGCTTAAAGGACACAGCGGATTGAGCAAAATTTCGGGGTGGCTCCATCCATTGTCATCCGCTTCAAGTGGCGAAAATTTGCATAAATAGACGGAAAAGAACGGACAGTAGGTATGATATCGAAGAGGATTAGCGGGATGTATAAATGGAATGTTCATAGGAAGCCATAGCGGATGACAGCGATTACCTTCCGAAGGGGTTCCAGGGGAGAATACGAAGCGTATGCAAAACGGATAAAGCGATGCATCACGTATGTCCTAAAGGAAAGAAAGGGGAGCTGCGCAGCATGTATATCGAATGCAAACACTTACACATCCCTTTCTATTTCCGTGCTACTAACACTGTGTAGACGTCCATGTACCTTTTCTTTCCTCCCTCTTTCCCTTTTCAGCTGCAGCGGATGTGAGTTGCAAGGATGCCCAGAGGATGCAGAGAGGATACAGCGGACATTTAACGGATGATAACCATAAGAACGTTTGTTGCTCGGAATGTCGCGGATTTTACAATGTGCGTACACCGCGGAGAAGTTTCATCCGTTCACAAAGTATTGTGCAGCTCAAACTTCATTGCGCGGCATGAAATCAGCAGTGGACGGATTGCTTGAGGTGATAGAGTGATCTGAAACTATCGTATCAATGACGTACACCACGATGGGCATAGTGTTTTCGGCGGATTGGCAAGGCTTTTTTTAACGTTTTACATCCTCTTTGCATCCGTAAGTGCAGTGGGACAGGGCCTTTAATTCATGGTTGGATTCTTCTATTCCTCAATATTGTATCTGAATAGAAGTACTGAGACCACAAAAATATGAACAAAGTCCATTCCATCTTTCTCAGCAGTGATGTCTTTCCCAAGTAATAGATTATCACTGCATGTAAAACCCTCTTCTTCCAACTGAGTTTCTGAAAAAAAGTGAAAACATGTCTCTGAAGGACACTATTTGATGGATGTTAGCTTTTCTTTTATGAATTATTATTCTGATCTTTACTTCTGTTGTAGGCCACCTAGAGCTAGTTTGGAAGAGACTAGCACAAAAATACCAATAATAAAATTCCAGAAAGATGCAAGAAAGCAGCAGTAATTAAAAAAAATAACAACTGCATATATTCACTGTAGACCTCATAAATCACTACTTTTAAGTCACAACAACCCTATAAAAACCGTAGAGTTCACTTACTCTTTCCACTTGGCTTCTGGTTGGGGTCTGGTTGGTTTCCAACAATGGCTAGGAATTCAGCTTCCAGTTCTTGATCCTCCTCTCTATTGCTAGCCATCATGTTTTCAGGAGAGAAATCCAACAGCAAACCCATCTGTATAATAGGGTTCAACTATGTAAAGTACAGAAGCCACTTTCTTAACCAAGTTAGAGCTTGCTTCATAGATAAATTTTAATGGTGCTAATTTTACTATAAGATAATATTAACACATATTTGAAGGGAAGGAGATTGAGGACATATAAAAGAAAGTAATTTGTTATCCAGAACACAATTAAACCGTGGAATTCATTATCCTAAAATGTAGCCTTATCAGTAGCCAATTTTTTGAAAAGATCATTAATAAAACTGTCAATAGCTATTAATCATTATGCTTAATATATCTGCTACAGGAAGTACCAGTTGCTAAAGAGTATATGCAATCCTTCTATCTAGCACTTAGTTGGCTTCTTTGGGAACAAAATGGCTTGATCTGGAATAGGATCTCTAAAATAACTAACATCTTTGTGACAGAGCAAATATCTTACTAAAGTTTTGTTCAATAAAGCTGGGTGCTGTACAAAAAGAAAGATGGACTTAATGAAAACTTTGAAGTTATTGTTTATACATATAACATTGCAGGTGTTCATGTGGGGAAGTTGGGTGAAAAACTGTCCCAACAAAAGTTTTGTTTTTTTGTAATAATAAAGGCAGTCATTGGGGCCACCCATACCTTTTGCTGCTGAATGTCTCCAATGCCTCCAGATCTTACTGACATCACCAGTTCAGTCACTGCCACCACCATGGTAGCTGCTGAACAGATGATCAGAGCACAAGCTCTTTCTATGTGGCCTGTGATTATTTTTAATTTATCAATACAGGCCTTTCCATTTTCAACTTATGCAGGTCTGCTCAAAATTAAAACACCCATGGTATTTAATAGCAGCATCAATATATTTATGTCATTGGATAAGATCTTTTTCAAGAACTTTTCAGGACCTAAGAAAAAGAAGTACTGTACTGTGGTGTCCTTTTAACTAACCTCAAGCATCGTTGGGATTTAAGCTTTATTTTTTGTGCTGTTGTCAAAATCATTGACCCCTCTGTTGCAGCCTAATCATAATGGCTTAAAGCTGTAATTAATGAATCAATAGAGTCACACTGTGTTAGGAATAGGAATTTAGGAATCTTGTTTGACATGTATGAGATTTTATAAAATACGCCATCTCTTCCTGTACAAGGAGCAACAGGATCCAATACTTGGGTTCCTGATGGACAATTAAAGGCAATACTAGATCACATTTTCAAGAGTCATGATACAATGATGAGCACTTCAGTATTTCCTGTCTTATTGCTATACAGTTTCCTGAGAGAAGTTTGACCTATAGGCAACAAAAATAGGATAGCAGGGATTTGGAAAAGATATTAAGGCAGGCTGCACAGTCAGCCAGATGTTTAAGTTGCACATGGCACTTTTGTTCACCAATTGAGTCCTTCCCAAGGACCAGGGATAAGCACATATTGTTTTTCACATATTGTTTGTATTATTACAGGATATAAAGCAGCCTTCTGCAATTGACTGATGGTGATTTTGTCAGTGCCAATGGTGTTCAAATGCTGCTCCAGATGTTTTGGAATTATTATTTATTCAATTTGTATGTCTGCCCATCTCATCTAAGCAACTCTGGGCAACTTACAACAGGTAAAAAAACCCAATCCAATAAAAACTAATATACAAATGTATAATAACCATCCACAATGAAAGTAAAACAAAAAAACCATGACCATAGGCAGAATCCATCCTTACATCAGCTCAACACAGCCATTGTAAAAGCTACCCACCATCACCAGAGTCCCAGGGATGGTGACAGAACCAACTGTCAGGGCCTTCCTAAAGATTTCTCATGCCAAAGGTTCGAAGAAATATATAATGACTCACTTGTCTGGCTGCAGTAGTCCCCTTGACTCCTTGTGAAGGTGGTGGAAGTGGTGGCTTCCTGTTCTTCTTCATTTTCCTTCACTATGCCCTTAGTAAGTAGTAAGTGAAAGTTATCATTGGACAGATGGATCTAAGGATATTTAGAAAGCCTTCGGTAAGCTCATCTCAAATTTGTCATGTTCCCATCATCCATCTCATCTCCCTTTCTCTTGTCAGCCCTCACTTCCTTCTCCACACAGGCTTCATACAGCAGGAGACAGTTAAATTAATACCTTGTAAAATGAAGTATCGAGACTGCTTTGAGCTAACTTCCAATTAGTACTGTAAATAGACAGATCCATGCAGCTTTCTTGGCAACAGCACGGAAGTGTTTTGCCATTCCTCTCTTCCAATTTTCTTATCTCAGTTTAGAGATCATAGTTCCTGATGTTATCCCATCCCAGTGCTGACCAAGTACAATTTTCTCAGCTTTTTCAGAAGCATGCCTAGATGTTGCCATCTATAATGATTGTAACATGTTTTAAATCAAGAAGCACCCGCTTCTTGCCACCACACCCCAATATCTCCCACATTTTTTGTCTAAATGCTGTTGAAATCCATGCAAGTTTATTTATAAGAATATCTGATCTGACCTGTGTAGAGTATCAATTTTAACAACACTTATGACCACTGTGTAATAAATCATAATATGTCCTTTACTATAAAGGACAGTCCTTTATTTCAGAATGTTCTCCTTTAGATTTATTCTCTTGCTTTTGCTCTGGAATAGGATCACTGTCGATATACATCACCAAACTCATTGTCCCTGCCATCCTTACAAATAAATTCCAGAAAGACTTTCCAGGAAACCTGTATATATGAGATGATCTTTCCAACCTCTTATTCCCCTGAAACAGTCTATGCTAAAAACTGTAGAATAAGTTGCACAACTATAAATTTAAAAATAACAGATTCGCATTTAATAGGAATTGCCTTGTATGGCATTTTTGTCCTTGTAGGTCAGCCCACATTAATGTTAAACAGGAAAAGGCCCACCGAATTCCGTTTGTATTGACAGCCTATCGCGACAAGAACGACAGTACCCCTAATTCTTCAATGGAAACTCAAGATTTTCTCTTTGCGTAATATAGGAATCACAATACCGTTCTGGCTTACAGGACACTTGCATAAATAACACGGACGTGAATATCCAGGTTTAACAGGATTTGTCTTGATTTGCGGGTTCCCTGCTTCCCTCCCCACCCCAAGCTTTCATGCAGCTATTTCTCGCCGCCCGCAACATGTCATGCAACAGGGGGCCATGTCACCCTTCTCCCCCCTTTTTCTATTCAAAGGCACTCACTTCCTGCTTTCTCTCCCGAAGCCTCCCGCGACACCGCGCTTGGCTTTACGGCTCCCTTGCCTCGATCGTCACGGCAATGCCCTTTCTCCTTTACGGTTCCTCCTGTCTTTGGCTTAATTGAGCGTCGTCCGGGACCGTCGTCGCTTTTCCTCTTTGAGGCAGCTGCGGGATTTTCGCGTTTAAGAGCGTCCAAAACAAAACAAAGCAAAACAAGATCCCTGGGCGTTTCGTCACTGCGGTTATTTGGCAGCAATAGGTTACTCAACGCTTTAAAAATGGCACAGACCAAGCAGCTGCGGCACGAGTTCCAAATTTAAGCTTGATGCAGCGGAACAGACTAAATTGGATTTCCAACCTTGGCAAGTTTGAGCCTGGAGGACTTCAACTCCCAGAATTCCCCAGCCAGCTTAGCTGGCTGGGGAATTCTGGGAGTTGAAGTCCTCCAGGCTCAAACTTGCCAAGGTTGGAGACCCCTCTGAACTAGATTATGTCTGAAAATTGAGATGTTGCCTTTTAACTATTTTCTGCTGCAAGCTGGGAAAAAAATAATCGCACATTATCAAATGCCCTTATTAAAGAAGGTCGGGTGTTGAATATTATTCCAACTGGGAAGTCTGGGCACAGAAACATCATTTTCCCCGATCATTAATTTAGTCTCGCCATCACCCTGAGGCCGAGAAGCCGATGAGAAATACACAACGGTGAAAAGAGCTTACAATTTGATGCTTCCGTCTTTCAAATGAACTGGTTGAAACGGAGTGGGGCAATTCTTACCGAAAGCTTTCTAAGAATAATGCATTTGTCCCGCTGAAGAAAGCAGGACAATTCGTAATAATTAGGTCTGAGCGTCCGCAGGCATATAAGAAGTGTTGCTACTCAGAAGATCCCTGAAGTAGCACCGCAAATGAGACGGTGCACAACTCTTGGGTTGTTTATCTTCCTACTGATCGAAGCGGAATGGGCAGGATTTCTATCAGGGGTTTATTGCCAGCTTTTGAGGAATTCTGGGAGTTGAAGTCCACAAGTCTTAAAATGGTCAAGGTTGGAAGTGCCTGCTTATAGAATAGGAGGAGCCACGGCTAAACGAGGAGCGCTGTTGGAAAAAAAGGGCATGCTTTGGTTTGGCGGGAAAAGCCTTTGTCGGTTTAAGCAGCTGTGGGATCAGTTACGCGCGTAATAATAATTTATAAATGCTCCTTGGCAAGTGTCCTTGCATGGAGTGTAATTTTTGAATTCCTTGTCTTTCAAGAAACAAACTCTGTCTCCACCTAATATCCCAAGCACATAACAACAGTCAAATACAGTCATTTTCAAATATACTGGTTCTAAAGACCAGTCTTACTTTAATAATAATTGATGAGATGAATGTTAAACTTTAAAAAAAATGCTTTCTTAAGCGAACATATTATTCTTGAACATAAAACTTTTTAAAAATTACATAACTGGGAATACGTTTATGTGAATAAAAGCAAAGAATGGGAGCAAGTGTTCTCTAATAGGATAAGGTGACTAAAATAAGAAAAAATCTTCAACATTTCAGTCCACATCTAATTACCTCATCTACATCAATAGGCTTCTAGCCACATATTTTTCACTGCATCATCAGTTTTATTATATTAGAAGTTTTAAAGACCCTAATTGTTGGGGGCAATATGCTGAATTCTAAACAGAGAGGGCTATAAAAGAACTGAAGTGGTATATAAGTGCTACTGCTATTTACATAATGCCTCTGATAAGGCAACTACTCTACAAGCAATGGACATTTTAAAGAATGAACCAAGTATTTGAAGGAAACATTCATATGTTTTAGATGTTTCATATTTTTTCCAGATAATATAGTAAGTCCAATTAAACTGATAAACAATTTGGACCAACAGAAAATCTTATTTTCATTCATCAGGGTGGGGGTGGCTATGGTGGCTATTCCTATTTTAGCTTCTTCACTCTCTCAGGAAAAAAAAGTAAGCTAAGAGGATTAATTTCAGTTTTAAATAGAAAAGTGTCATCTCAGAATTGTTTTGCTCAAACTTTAACATTGAAGCATAAAAAATGTTATATCTTAAAACTAGGTGTTTCAGCTTCAGCTTTCAAAACATCATGAAATGTGATATGCGGTTTTTTTAAAAACAGAAATCTGTCACCTCTGCTCAAACTTTCTTTTCAATTTACCAAGCCTCCCCAAAATGAGTAAAAGAAGAAAGACTCAAATTTCAGGTAATAGAAACATTAAAAAATATATATTTTATATTATTTTATTTATATCTTCTTAAAATCTATAATATCTGATTGGGTGCTACAATATACGGTAGCTTCCAATATCCTTCAGTTTAAGCGCTAGGAAAAACAGTTCAGATTAAATATTAAGATATTGAGTATTGGGGGAAAAATCTTTAACATCAAAGCATTCTGAGGAATGATGCACATATAGAATAGAGGTTGTCCACTTCTACAAGTCATAATTTATGATTTGATAAATCACAATGGTTGAGTTCACCCAACATGCTAAGCTAAATATATGGAAATCCGGAAAATGAGTTTGAATCTATAATTAGGCAGTCAAGTATCTCTGCTAAGTATACTTTTTCACTACAAGTCTGCTTTGCTTAAAGATATAATTGTTTTTTTCTTTATGCTTCTATATTCCAGTAATGTGTGTTTGTATATGTATATATGTGGTTTAACATTTTAAATACAGTAGAAAAATCATGTCACATTTGTGAACTGCGAATGTGTTTTATTCATTTTATTCATTTATCAAACATTTTATTGCATTTTAATTTCATATTTGTTCACTTTCCCATTTTTGTATGTTTTCAGTACTACAGCCACATGCACTTTTTAAAACGTTTAAGTAGTAAAACTAATAGTTATAATATAAAAATGTTACAATTTTATCTATGTCCAGCAATTGGCAGCTGAATTCATAATCGTACAGTGAATAAATCAAGTGATGAAAATCCAGTTCAATCTTTTTCAAAAGATTTCAATGATGAAGATTGTTATTGTAGTTGTTGAAGGGTAGCATGATTTTAAAAATATACCCGCAAAGTTAAACAGTGGGTATTGTTGTATTGCCTAATCTAATTTTATTGGGTCATTCACTTTTCTATATCACAACTAAAAAGCACTAATTTGCAATGTATCCTAACCTATAGTTGTTTTCTCCATTTCTTGAATACTCTTGGAACAGATTCTTTTCTGTAAACAATGAGTTAGTTACTCTGCAATCTGATGTACCATTACTTGGAAGTCAACCCACTTTGAAATACAAGGCAATACTGATGGCCAAAATATTTATTTATTTATTTAGGCATCCATTTTGCAGTTCAGATGACATGCATAGCATGTCAAGGTCCTTTTAAATTTAACTTCCATAGGAAGAAAAGGATATTGCTGACCAGTCCATACATAATGTATTCACTCAGACACATACAGTACTTTCTTTCCCACTCTCATATATATGTATATAATAATTGAAGAATAATTATACTAGATTAAACTAAAATCCTTTTTAGTCCAGTACTTTGTTCTCACAACAGTAATTAGTGGTCTGTAGGAAACTCTCAGACCTGCTCTCCAATAACTGGTATTGCATATATAATGGGAGCTATAGTTGTGCAGTGGTTAGAATGCAGTATTGCAGGCTAATTCTGCCAACTGCTAGCAATTCAATTCTGATCAACTCAAGGTTGACTCAGCCTTCTATCCTTCCAAGGTCAGTAAAATGAGGATCCAGATTGCTGGGGGCAGTAAGTTAACTCTATAAACTGCTTGGATAGAGCTGTAAAGCATTTGAAGTGGTATATAAGTTGAAGTGCTGTTGCTATTTGCAAGCATGCTACCCCAATCCAGAGGTACACCGGGTCTCCAAAATCAATAAGTCTGCAGTACTGGTAAGATCTGCTTTCCATGAAGTTACCCAATCCTGTTTGAAAATATGGTCATGCATACAGTATTGGTAAAATGAATTCCAGAAAGATAATTTTTCTTTGTGCAATTTATCTGTTACATCAATCCAAGTGGAATGTTGGCAAGATGTATTATGTTAAAATAAGCTTTTTTAAGTCTTTTTAAAATCTCTTTCTAATCAGTTTCATTGGGTAAACCCATAATCCTATTGACCCACTTTCTCCATGCCAGCACGATTTTATATAAAGATTATTTTCTTTATATAAAATCTCATGTCCCCTTCCACAATCATTTGGTTTGTCCTTTTCTGTACTGTTTTTCAGCTTTATATTTTTTCTCAAATATGGCAAAGACCAAATAGAATACTCCAAATGCAAATATATTATAAATTACTAAAAGGGTATTTACTAGGTACATATTTTTATTTTCAATGTTTTCCCAAATAGGAAGAATTGAAGGATCTGTCCAAAGATGCAATGAGAATACTATGCAATGCCTGGCATTTTTAGAAATAATGTTGATAGCCTATGCTTTAAAAAACTTAGTATAGGTTATTTATTTATTTAAGAAAAAAATTCAATTTAACTTAAGAAAACCATGGCCTCCCAACTCACATGACTTACAAGGATAAAAACACAATATATTGAACTGAATACTTTATTTGGCCAAATGTGATTACATACACAAGGAATTTGTCTCTGGTACAGAACCTCCCAGGATACGTGCAAAGCAACAAAATAATAATAAACATAAAAGCAATAAAAAAGCAACAACCCTTATCCCCTTAATGGCAACAATCAAATTAAACATTTGATGGCAGTGGTAGGATTCAACAAGTTTTACCACTGGCTTGGTGGGCATAGCTTGGTGGGCGTGCTTTGCGCATGTGCACACACTTTACGTGCATGCATGCCAAACGCTCACTTTGTGCAGGCACAGAGGCATTTGTGCAAGCGCAGAGGTGTTCCAACTCACCTGCAAGCCTGCATTCTCCCGGTCACTTCAGCAGCACTTTACTGTGCCGCGCAAAGCAGCTACGCTTCAAAAACAGAGGATAAAGGTGAGTATGGGAGCCTGGGTGGGCGGATGAGCCCAACAGCAGAGTGGTGGAGAGAACCGATTCAGTCTCTGCTGCTCATCGCCACTACTAGCTTGGCAGAACTGGGCCAAACCAGTAGAACACCATCACAGTTTGATGGGCTCATCCCTCTCTGGGGTCCCCAGGCTCATTGGCAAAACTAGGTCTTTGGGGGCCTTGTGTGAGAGTTTCAAAATGGGGGCTAATCTCATCATTTCCAGTGCAAATGATGTTCCAAGGGGAGAATTTAGTTTTAGTATTATATTAATAGGAATTGCATACATTATGCATCATATTGTATTGAGCCATTGTGGCACAGTGGTGAGAATGCAGCATTGCATGCTAATTCTGCTGACTACTGATTACCTGCAATTCAGCAATTCAGTTCTCAGTGGCTCAAGATTGACTCAGCCTTCCATCCTTCTGAGGTTGGTAAAATGAGGACCAGATTGTTGGGAGCAATATGTTGACTTTATAACTACTTACAGAGGGCTGTAAAGCACTGTGAAACAGTATATGTCTACATGCTATTGCTAAACAATATTTGTAATTAAATCAAAAGGATATTCATTTTCATTTGATAAGTACTAAACAGTTTGCTGTGTTTCTTATGTATTACTGTTTATTAATGTTATTTTCCCCTCTCTCTCAAAAGAAGAAAATAAGGAGGAAGTCATTTCTAAGCCAAAGAAGAATACTAGAGAGAAAATGAATTTGACATGGGAATGTGATCTAGAAAGGTTAACCCAAGTTTCTCAGACAAGTCATTCTCTCTCGATACCAGAAGTATATGAAGAATGTAAAGAAATTTTTGAAGAAGATCAGGAGCTAAGGTAACAATTGTATGTTTGTATATGCGCTGCTCAAAAAAAATAAAGGGAACACTTAAACAACACAATGTAACTCCAAGTCAATCACACTTCTGTGAAATCAAAC